>DVZL01007396.1:0-10771 GCA_018236625.1 Lasaia peninsularis
GACATTTTGGTTCGACACCCAATTGCAGTTCGTAGTATCTTTCATTTCGTCACCGAGTTACGCAATAGCCCCGCTGGACGAAGATTTATAATATATATAGTTCAATATGCTATCAATTCCAAAAGTTTTTAAATGTAGGTACATCATATATATAGAAAAATCTGCGACGACCTTTGAACCTTTCTGGGACAATGTCAAAGGTCTCAAAAAAAACAGTATTTGCCAATAAGCTTAATTTCTGAGAAATACAGTTCGAAATAAAGATGTAAAAAAGAGCTTTCTCAATCTGTAGATATCTTGATAAATTAAGCTAATGAATGGACCTCATCGTCCAATTGATAGCTCTCATGATTATGAGCTGAATTACTCAACCTTGTTTCATGGTCTAAATATTTAGACCATAAAACAAGGTCTGAATAATAATATTTAAAATATTTAGGAAGATAGATGGGATATATTTCTAAGGTTTTACTTTTCATTTAATCTATGAGAATAAGACTCTCTAGATGTTTTATATAAATGAAATATAATACAAACTGAGAAGAATTCACCCTGTGGTTTTGCGTTGAAGGAAGAGGACGAAGTGTCATTATCTACAATAATCAAGATAATATGATAAAAGCAATAATATTATTAAATCCGACTGGTGGTTCCAAAAACGTTTCCATAAACAAATAGAAAACTATACAACTTTATTACTTCACTATAATATATTCATTTTAAGCCACTCAACAACAAGCTACTATTTTTAGCATGAAAATAAATATCGCAATGATATTGTTATGATCATAAGAACAACGCAATATGAGCACTTGACACAAATGTTTGAACAAATCAGCAACTGTTTCACTGCTTACATAATATGAATCAGTGACACGAGTTTATTATTCCTAAATCGTTTATTTAATAAGAATGTCTTTCATAAAGTATTACGTTGGCAACTAATTCATTATGTTGCAATTTTTTACAGGCTGCAGTTGCTTTTAATGAGCTCATATGACAACGAGAGTTCTAGAACTTTACCGTGATATATTAGTACAATATTATTTCAGTAATATGATTATGAAAGTTGACTTTATAACACTTATTATAAGTCATGGTTTGACGTATACAATCATCAGCATTGTATGTATCAGTATGATAATTATAATCATGGAGCTTAGGGTATACCGAATATCTAGATTTGCTAAGTATCCTTAAACTGGCAGAGGGATTGGATGGACAGTTTTGCGAGAGCTAGCAATCCTACGTATTTCTGATAGGTCGTTATTAATATTGCAATCTCCAAATAGTAACTTCATGGTTCTGGTACCTCATGTTGATGACTTTTAAGGGTCAAAAATTCACAACAAAGCTTTTAACAAGTTATAGTTTAAAAGCACAATGAAATATTGAACATCAAATTTTTAATACTATTACAACAAGGTATTGAAAGTGTGAAAGACCAAAATGGGCTGTCGTCACCAAACAAATTGTACACAATCACAAACACAAAGAAAATGTTTTATATTAATGATAAAAGAAATGTTAATGCATATCCCACACATTTCATCTTTAATGATAGTTTATATCTTTCATAATATGTTAGAGATATTGCAACATAGAAAAAAGTATGTATACAAAAATATAGCATATTTCATCCCTAGGGCAATAAAATAAAAAAGTCTCAGTTTTCATCTCGTCAAAAAACACGAGGACGAGGTTTACAAGCGTGTGATCTGAGGCTTTCTTTTTTATTGCCCGAGATATTGTGCATATTATTATTTTGAACGGAGTCGAATGATAGTAATATTGTTTAGCCCAGGAGAAGAAGAAAAATTATTAAATTTTTGGCCAATTTTTCAGTTTTTTCATATATTTTAATAAACTGTTAAGTGTATTGTGTTTGCTACGTTAACAATAACATTCAGATAAGTGACTCAGAAGTCATACTACCCCGATATCTCGAATATTTCATCAAATTTTAACACAAAGATTTATGTAACATAAGTATATTTTTTCCTAATCAAGAATCATCGCAAAGGTATCAAATACCTTTGCGATGATTCTTGATTAGGAATTCGATTTATTTATTCGATGCTTTATTTCTTTCTCGTTCTATGTTTATCACTTTCGTGTTACGTATTTAAAAGCAAGATAAAATGATTACATATCATTCTAGTAAGTTCATAGATTCACAGACCACATACATATATTTGTAGTATTTAAATACAAAAATAGCAATAATAAGTTTTATGTTTTGTGTATTTTCAAGATTTTTTTTCTATTGGACCAAATGTATTTATTTAAAGTATCCAAATATGTATAGTTTAGCACCAATCAATCACTTTAAACTACTATTAATCATTTTTTTACGGAACAACGAATAACAGGTGTGATTATTAACGTTACTCGGTTTTATATGGTTTATTTCTAATTTTTAAAAGATTCACGTAAACCATTACAATCCTTGGCGCTTCGTGAAACTCGAGTGAAGAGGAGTTTCATGGAGA
Organism: Lasaia peninsularis; assembly: GCA_018236625.1. Lineage (NCBI taxonomy): Eukaryota > Metazoa > Arthropoda > Insecta > Lepidoptera > Riodinidae > Lasaia > Lasaia peninsularis. The sequence goes on from DVZL01007396.1 coordinate 2,493, forward strand.
ATGTTATTTAAGCAAGGGATAGCTAATCACAGTCATTGTGTAAATGTTTGCCTACATTTAAAAAATATACTGGAATATACAATTAGGACCAGTATAATTGGTTCGTATGTAACATTAAATAGGTGGAAGTTTTTTTGTTATAATCAAAGTATTTATTAAACACAATTTGTCGACATGCCAACAATATTTCTTTTTATGCAATACATCTGAAAAATATAGATATAACTATCCAAGCATTAACCAAACAAGCCATCTCTTTGTATTTTTTAAATTATCGTTAAAGTATAATGTAAATATTGTGTTCAATTGAATAACCATTTCTTTGAAGCTTACAAAAAAGCATAGGAGCAGTATAAAAGAAGGAATAACAAAACACTGATAGTAATTTGCATTCATATAAATTATTTTATGAAAACAATTGTTTTTAAGTTCAGTCACTATTTTAGCTTTATGGTTAGTTAGATTCGATGGGGAAATAAAACCCAAAAGTAAGTAATACAATTAAGAGTAGAAAATATTAACATATTGCACATATTACATACATAATATATGGGGAACTGTAGGTACTTACATTCTGTCCATGGGAACATTCGACTACAACTATCAAAACATCAAGAGATTTTCGATGAAGATGTAAAAAACACGAGATTTGCAATCATTCAGAAAAAATCAAGACTACTTAGGGCATTTACGTCTCAATTTATTATAAAAAAATAAGTACAAAAATTGCATCCGTATAGAAATTACTATATATGTGCTGAGCTTTTGAGACAATAGACATGAAATCAACAATTAACTTATCTATGAAAAGCCAAAATGTTTTGTTTTCTTTAAACATTTATAGTATTTAAATAAGATTCGCGGAGTTTGTAGTCGAACTTCCCGGTAATGTCTCAAGCTATTTCAATAAAAAAATAAGTATATTTTGAAGGTATGAGGATAAAGCATATGTCATACCATTACGTGTACTGTATAAAGCAGAACAGCCTTCTTTGGTATTATAATAATAAAAAAAACAATATCAATTCCTAAATTTCTATCAAATTTTAAACGGAATTAAAATTGCAACTTCTCAGAATTCTTCAACACTGCTCATTATAAATTTCTATAAAATAACATTCAATTTATATTTGAATCATCTACATTATATTTATACGTAAAAATATTAGACGAGTAAAGTGGCGGGTAAGAAATAAAGTTGAAAAGTTCTTTTAACCTTCATATTTTGCACACAGCACATTTATTTGATAAATATTTCATCATATTTTGCGTCTATTATTACGTAACTAAGTGCGGAAAACTCTTTCAGAGTTTGTCCAGCAAGGTACATTAGATACATTCTATTCCATGGATTATTTTATATAGAAAACACGAAAAATCATATTTATTGGGTAAGTTATACATTGTTTCAATTTTTTCTCATTAATTTTATATAAAGGGGACACTATTAAGCATTTTATTTGATGGCAGTTTATCCTTTCTGCCCACAAACCAGCACAAAACTAGGATCTCAAATTTTTATATTTGAAAATTAGAATGAACATTATATAGAAAAAAATTTACCACTACACAACATAATTACATAGATCATTGAAAGCGAAGTATTGGATAAAACAATAAAAAAATGACAAAAATCATCCAATGCATATTTTCAAAGTATGTATTTGTATTTCCTATAAACATTGAAAATTTACATAAGGAAATAATAGATATTTATTGAGTTATTAGTTTTCCCAACCCACGTAATAAGGAAAGTGACGTAAATTAAATACTCTTGGAAGAGGAAGGTTGAATATACAACTGTAAATCTGATATATTGAACGATGTCTATTGTTAGAGCCTTGGTGGTATAGAGGTTAGAACTTCGGACTTCTATTTCGGTAGTCCAGGATCGAACTCCAGAATCTACAATTTTTTTCTGTTATATTCCAAATACAGCCTTTTAAACCGTGCATAAAAACCACAATGTCGTCCTCTTTCTACGTGAGGAAAACATTTCCAGGTTATATTTTATTCTAAGCATCAACAAGCATCATAGTTCCCTTTTCTCTGTTCAAGAGAGAACTATAGTTTCCATTCTTACACGGCAAATTAGTTAAATTATGTTTTCTTATAAAATCAAAATCGATTCTCTTACTCTTATTTACACAAAGAAGCACACAGTTTTCCTTTTTTTTAAGTTTTAACTACTATTCCTGCCGCGCTTACACGAAAATTCAACATGTCAAACAGTTTCGTTTTTAAAACTGTATTTTTGGTAAGCTTATATGTGCTGCATAGACAAGTTGAAAAGTTATTTTTATGGTATGACACAGCAAACAACCACACGGGTCTCCTGGTGGTAAGAGACAACCGTGGCCTACAGACACCGTAGATGTAAGTGCGTCGCTATCTCGTGGTCCGGTTGTTAGACCAGACCGGAACAAGACAATGTCATTATGGTGGCAGGACAAGCTGAGGCGGTAAAGCCCTACCCGGGCGAGTTGCTGCAACTCTCCCACCAAACCTCATGTTCGTATTGATCCAATTAACCTATGCTCGCCTCTTATGAGCTGCCTAGTAGGGAAGCAGAGGGTCTATTCTACACAAAGGACCGAGACGAACACGGAGGATAAGATTTCCTGATGGCAAGAGATAACCATAACCTATAGATATCATAGATGTCATAAGCGCGTCACTTTCATGTGACCGGGCTGTTAGACCTGATGTGTAAGTCTACCCTACCCACCGGATCGAAATGGAATGTCATTTTGGTGGATGGACGAGTTGTACTCAGCACTCTATCACCAGTGGTCTTGTTAGTAGTAACACAGTCAACCTTTGCTTGCCTTTTATAAGATGTCGCGAAGAGTGATCTGTTCCGCTCAGGGGACTCGGAGCAACACGAGGAAAAGGTTAGTTATATAATACTTTACTACGAATAAGAATTGGAACGAACATCAATTATCAACTGTCACGAGAAACACTTAAGCTAGCCAGCCCGGCTATTGCAAAATGAAAACCAAAGTTTTTAAAACCACGGACGGTTAGTAGTCCTTTTTTTTTTTATAAATCATATCAAGCCAACGGATTTTCTGAAGACGGATTGTAAGAATATGAGTCTTCTATAGATACAAAAGGTGGTTTCATTGCCCACTTAAGGTGAGTGAATAAGTTCACCAACTATTCCTAGGTATGTGACGACCCCATTGTCGGTATAATTGTGCAATATTTAACTGATAAATATTATCTATATAATAAACGACAGAAGAAACAATATTTTACATTGAAGATAAACAGAAATAGGTCTATGCGACTAAAATCAGACAGCAGAACACTTTTTGGGTATTTTTGCTTGTCGTAAGTAAAACTAAAGAACCGATCCTGAAGAAATTTGATTTTGTTCCGTTCCGCTACCTATTGGGCTAGCTATTTGGTATCATCACATATAATTTTGACTGAAACGAAGTTGACAAATGTAATATGATTTTTTTCTTAATTTAAAGCTCGATAAGTATATACTATATTCGACGAAGCTGAAAAGCTGCAACATATTTTTAACGCAGTGGCTGTAAAGTTGCACCTTTCCGCATGCAGGGAATGACGAATTAACGAATTCGATACGATATCGATACGATGAAATCGAGAACGAAGTCGCAGGTAAAGTTAGTAGAGTAGTACTCTAATATTATAGCGAAAATGCGACGCTAATAAAGCAGCGTAATACTTTTTTAATTGGATTTTTTTTTTCTTAATGCAGAATGTAGAGTTATGGTATTGTACTGTCTGATTTACATTTAGTCATATCTACTCATTTATTAAGTCCTACAACTATTTGTCCCAGATTGATGTCACTAGCGGCGGTATTCCCAAACGGATACGACTGAGGAACTTTCAAGAAAAGAGCATGCTCATTCCTAAAAAATCGGCAACTTGTGATGCTTCTGGTGTTATGGGTGTTCGTGGGCTGCGGTGATCACTTACCATCAGATAACCCACTTTAAAAAAAAACTGCTTGCCTTCTTCAGTTACCATATTGTCAATACCTGTCTACCTGTCATATTCCATTTTCAAAGATAAGTGAATTTAATATGTCCATGTGAATATTATAAATCACATCATATTCTATTATGTAGTTTAAGCATTGGCTTTAATATAACTCAAATTTTTAAAAAGTTTATTTTGAAAGTAGAACAAGTTTATTTTGAAGTGAAAATCATGAATTCACATCACGGATATGTAAACAGAGCCAAATTTATCGAACAATACATGAGCCTTTCTTACACACATACATCGAGCATAGAGTTTCAAATGTCTCAATTCCTCCATACTTGTCCAGTTTAATCTAAATTTATCTCTCTCTCTCTCTCTCTCTCTCACTGTCTTCATACAAACAGGCTATGAAATTTTGTTTGGAAATGTCAATCAAGTTCTCCCAGGATACCTACAGCCATCCAAATTTGCAGTATATATATGTTTTGTCAAGCTAACACCTTTCATTCTTTCCACATCACTAAATCATCGGAGCACACCCTTTCTTATTTTTACACTGACACTTTCCTTACTTACTTGTTTTCAGGTAACTATTTATCACTTCTGTCTTTATTCCGTTTTGTTTTCTAAACTATAGTCAAGAGCCACCTAATTTCTAAAGATCTAATTGAGTCTTATATACCTCTAGAATGTTAATATTGATAACAAGGTTATTCTAACTGAGACATTGGATTACATGTAGGAAATTGCTGGCTGCACCTATTATCTTGACATATCATGAAAAACTTGTTGGACATGCATTAGTTGTATACTCATTAAATAACCAAATTTTTGTTAGAATAGTACCCTTTCTTACTAACTATCATGCAAAAATGAGCATAGATGAGTAACTTGTTTCAATAACATACAAACAAGCATAACCGCACTACGCCATAACTACTACTCATATGTTGTTCATTTCTGACATTTATTTTCTTAATCATAGACCAGCTCATTGGTCAAGAGGTTAGCATATGTGCCTAAGCCAACCACAAGGTTAGTAAGTTCCCAATGGGGACAGTAATTATTTGATAAACATGTCTCTATCTGTGTCTGAGCATTAGTTACATTTATTTCAGTGTTCAAGTAGAATAACTATTTCTATTAAGTATTCAAAAAAGAACAAATACCTATAATAATAATTAATTTCAATAAATTTTATATACCTAATAATAAATTAAAAGTAAAAAAAATTTAAAAACAATATTTCATTAAAATGTGCAAAAAAGAATGAAATATACTTTCCCTTAAAACTTTTATCATCAACTTATAATCCCACTGCACAATTTATATATTCTAAAAGCTTATTATTATGTTGTGTAGTATATGTTTGAAAGAAAAAGAATATTTTATTGTTGTCTTTTTACTCGTCATTTATTAAACTGAATTAATTATAGGTTTTTGTTAGCTCATGTAAAAAGCATTTAAACACTTAAATAAATGTAATTAAACTCAAACTTAATATTTTTTTCAATATTTGATAAATGATAATTGTTCCTAACTCTTTTAAATACTATAATATCCCACATAGGAGTACTGTTAAAAGATCTTATTTAATTTCCTAAAATAACAGAGCCTACATAAAAATAATAGGTATGTTTCTTTATTCTGTTTACACAAACATGTATGATTTTAGGTCAGAATCTTAACAACATAAACCTTAAATTATAAATACTTAAATAACAGATGCATATGCATTATATTACATCATACAATTTCTTCAATATGTAACCTAATAAATGGAACAAACCAAAAACCAAACTGAACCAGTTATTTCAAAATATCTCAGTAAACACCAACAAATTTTATCATGTGTAATCAGTGACATTATAACTAGTTTATAGTAGATATATCTTGTTATACATTAAGTAGATACCCTAATATGAGATAAAATTAAGTGGCCAGTATTGATAGCAAGTATGAGATACACACTACACATACAGTTTATTGCTCTGCCTTTCGCAAATATAGTACCAGCACACACAGAAGAATTTAAAAAGAACCTCTTATTCCATCTCTACCATCATATTCCATACATACTTATAAGTTTTTTTATTTCATGAGGATTTTGACAATTATTATAAGACAATATAGAAAGTATGTATACTCTACTAAATCATATATTATATATTGAATCCATTATCTCTAACAATAGTTAAATAGTATTAAAAACATTTACCTGTTAAAATAGTGATAGACGAGAATCAGGTAATATGACTTGCAATAATATATTGTAATAAAGGTCATCTAACATCAGAAACTCTGAACATATTCAGATTATAATATAGTCATAGCCTTGTAAATAAATTTATTTCTGCATTTTTTTCACATGAGCGTAACACTTAATAAATAGAAATTTCAAATTTATCATAGTTTTTAAAATGAAAATAAAAAAAAAACAAATACAACACAAATGTCAGATTGACATAAAGGGGACAGTGACATCAATGTTAGTTTGTTGTCAAACAATATCAATAACATCAACCTACGCAATAATACTTTACATATTATAATTTTACTAAAAAGGTATATAATGAAATTATAAATATTATATTAAGCAACTATTTTAATAAAATATACTTTCAACCAGCGTTATACCTAGTTTAATTTTGATAGATCCGGTATCATGCAAATATGAATGACAGCATGTTTCAGTTTTTTGACGAATCATTATATTAATCATTATTAATCCAATTTTGTTTAATGTTGTAATTAGTCAAAAAAAGAAAAATTAAAATGTAAAATCTAAAAAAAGCATTACGTTCCGTTGTTAAAATTTACTGTTGCCACCAACTAACAAATATTAAAATTACCAACATACAGGAAATAACAAAAAAGCGCGAATCTTAAACGTTTATTAAACGTCAAAAACTAAAGTTTATCGATTCAAACTTTTTTAAATTATCTAATACTTTACTTAAGAGCTTTTGTAAATATTTTAGTAATATTTCAATGTACACAAATTATCCAAAATGAATGTAGTGCAAAGGGAAAGTATTTTTAAATCAAAGCTACAAAATAAAAAATTTGTGCGGAAAGATTTATCAATTGGTAAGCACTATGTTATCAGAAAATAACAATTATTATTTTCGTTTTGTAGCAAAAAAATACCAGCCCATATGCAATAATTAGGCAGCCAATAGACTTCCACACGTGACCTAAGATAGCAAAGCGTCATTAACATCTAAGGTACCTATATGGATTAAGATATGGTTTCTAAAGAACAACGCGGACAGTTGTCTTTTGCCATTAAGCGATTGTTTTTATCTTATACCATGAAAAAACCTTATGTAGCTTTGAAACATAAGCTAGTTATCGTTTAGTCAATATTATGAAAGTAATACACAAATGAAAGCTTTAATATCTTTACGTGCGTGGCAGTAAACAAAGAAAGATTATTTTTAAGAGGGTGTCTGATATTATAGTGTATAAAAATACTTAAATTATTTTTAGGAATCCGCAACTCCTCAGCATTATTAACAAATAAGGCGAGTATTGCCAAAAATATAGTGGGGAATATAAATAAAGGGCCTCGTTATACGTTTAATGTAGATTACACAGCCTCAAAACGTGGATCTATGGGTCCACCCTCTGGACCTCCGCCGAGTTCCAAGCGTAGGTATGATCTATTGAAATATTTATATATATTAAAGTATTAAGTATCTGTTACTAGTCCCCAATCCTGTCAAACCACGGGTATAACTTAATCTTCAGATTACAGTTCTGATCTGTTTCTGAAAATAGTCAAATAACAAAATTAAATAAACATGATATAATTTTATAAATAGTATTTATTACCTCTGAAAAATAAGCGTAGTATTAATGAGATTATAAAAAAACAGCAACGATAGTATATAAATAAATATAAAGTGCATTTTCCCCGTGTTGGCGCAGGTCTCTTGTGTACCCCCTCGACGGATCTCCACCTTGTCGCGGTGAGGGGGCTTAGTAGCCGTGGCTTGGGCTGCCACGGTGAACTAATAGAGATCCGAGGAGACCGCTCCGTGAGGAGCGGACTGGGTGGTGGGGCTGCGGGGGCCGGATTTTCTGGCCCCCAAAGCCTGGAGCGGTCGCGGGAAGAGAGGTGTATCGGTGTGTCGTTGCCGTGCACCCTATCTTCCGCGACCGAAGGGGGGCGCTCCCTGTGATGCGTTGGCGGTGGGGCCGCAGAGGAATAGGAGATGCGGTGTCTCGTTGCCGTCCTCCCTATCCTCTGCGGCCGTTCGAGGTTGCGGCTGCTTCTCAACTCGCTTCTTGCACAAGAAGTG
>DVZL01007397.1:0-10770 GCA_018236625.1 Lasaia peninsularis
TTTCAGAAACATTTTTATGAACGTTGCATACAATTTTGTTTTTAAATATATATAAAAGAAATAAATGCGAAATCTTTTTCTTCAACATTTCAAAAACATTTTTATGAACGTTGTATAAAATTTGATGTTAAATATATAAATGAAATAAATGCGAAATCTTTTTCTTGAACATTTCAAAAACATTTTTATGAACGTTGCATAAAATTTATGACGCTCATTAATGACGTAGAATATTTATATCGCGAATATTGAAATTGCGATATTCAGAGAGCAGCTTTCTCAGTGCCATTCCAATCGGCCGTTATAGAAGAAATGCCATTTTATAACAGCGCATGTTGGCAATAATCCGCCCAGTTTGACGAGCCCTGTTTACGATCTACGAGAGCGTATCGCTTAAGCGCCAAATAAATCGCCGACGATGCTAAATTTATAGGAGTTAATATATTTTTATGGGTACTATGCGACGGTCCTAGCAATAATGTTGTATTTTATATCTGATGTTTTTTAAATATAAATATGTATTACGATATTTGTGTATAAAAATTTATTTCTAGTGTAATAACTTTCGTGTGGAAAAACTTTCTTTTCATTTGAAATTGAAATGGAAGTGTAAAGTCAATGTCAAATCATATCACGGATTTTGCTATTGGTAGGGGAGCACAGTAAGCTAAATGTGTAGTTACTCGAGCGTCATGGGGGCTTCACTGGAGAAAAAAACGCTAACTCGGTCATAAAGTACTGATTTTCTTAGTTTCTCTGAAAATCATAATCTTGCCTAGGATTGTATTTGTGCCCGATTTGGCGACGGTCAACAACAAGGTGATTTAAATTTATCTATAAAAGATAGCTGTGGATGCCAGCGTCATCACTGACGCCAAATGTGGTTTTGGGGAGGAAAATACGCTGGCTTAATACCTGACGGTAAGAAATATGCGCTGTTTTTAAATAGTAATTGGGTGTCAACCACTTGAAAGGATAGTTTAAATCTAAGTCTCTAGCGTTAGTAGTCTACCCTCGTCTTCATTAGCAAGCACTAAAACTATTGCAGGTATCTAGTAAAGCGCTGGTATTAAATCTGGTGATTACTCACTAATCTAATCGACTAGTAGGACGATCCTGCAATCGAAACTTATAAGATAAGGTAAGAGTAAAAAACTTTTTTAATTATGTTGTAATTGTAATTTTTTAAATTATTTTGACATTTGCGTATGATTATTATTGTAAATTTACATTGCTATTTTAAATTCCTGTCTTAAAACTAATTTATTAACGATTGTTATTGACATTTTTTATTCAATTTGAAATTTTTTCTCATTTTACTTCTGTATTTCTATTATATTGTAATTACCTTAGTGATCCTATTTTGGATAAAAATTGATTTTTAAACGTAAATACCATAAAAAAGATAAGATTTACTTTAAAAACTTTTATTATCAACTTATAACGTTACTACATAATCTAAAGGTTATAAAAACTTGGTACGAGATTTACCTGTGTGAACATACTAATAAATTATTTAGATTGAAATGAATATTATTTTTAAGCTTAGACTATGTTAATGTGCGTAATCTAAATCTCATGAAAAGCGTTTATAATATAAATTGTGTAGTGACATTAACATTAAATAAATTTTGTAAGTAGCAAGTTAAATAAAATCTTGCAATATTCAACTAGTAGGGAAAAAGGGTTGTCACATCCCTAAATTTGCTGCGAAACATCTGGTATCAGTGTATAATTAATGGCTTTATGATATTTAGGTTAAGTTTATGAAAACAATTATCTGGGTTTATAGGGCAACACTGATATATCTCGTTGTGTTATCTACTCCAATCTTACAATTTGATTTATTAGAAATGTCAACGTGATTGATCACTCCATTGAAAATATAGATGGCTACTGCAAACAACCTAACAGGTGTATAGGTAATAAATACAGATTAGACGAAACAGCCCGTGAGTCGGTGACAAAACGCGCTTCTCGTGTTGACATATGCAAAATTACATTATTGCCGTCTGCATCTGCGTCAGACTTATTCGGGAATTATTTTGGCGGTTGTTCGTACAATTTACGTAATTTCCTTTCAAATGACGAGTGATTGAGGCTGTGAAAATCTTATTTTTGCTTTTTTTAGCTTGTACCAGTTGTGTTTTGTGGTTTCTTTATAAGTATTTAAATCGAAAGATGCTGTAGTATACATATTCAAAATAATATATTTACCACCTCTATTTGTGTCAGACTTACTCGGAAATTATTATAGCTCTTTTTTTTACAATTTAGGTATAATTTTTTTTATTAGGTTATAATTAGAAAGTTTTAGAAATAAGTTAGTACATTTTGGTGTTTATTTTATATGAAAAAGAAAATATTAAAATAAAAAAATATATAATATTGCCGTCTGCATCTGCGTCAGAACTTTTCGGATATTATTATGGCGGTTGTTCGTACAATTTACGTAATTCTCTATCACGTAACTTACAGTTTGAACTATGAAATTCTTAGTATTACTATTTTACAAAGCTATGCTCGAACTCCGTGTATTTAGCGTTATTTATAAGGATATGTTTTAGGACGAACGATATATTACATACTTGCGAAATGTTTCCTGAATTGGTCTGGTAAATAAAGTTTATTTATAACGTTATTATAGACGCGATTCGTGCTTTATATATACATATACAGTGAAATTAATTAAATGAAGTGTGATAACACTTCACTTACACAAACAAATTATTTGTCTCACTTCTCAGTGGACGGTGACGTCACAAATAAGCGCGATAAAATGGCGGTGTTTAAATCCTACGAAAATTGTGATAGTTTGGATAATTATTTTTTAGCTTATTTATCACTATTTTGCAAGTGTTATATTTTTTCAGTTCTATAATTAGGTAGCTACTTGAGGTTTTGTTAAAAAACATGCATATTCCTTATTATTATTATATTCTTAATAATTATCATGATAATGCCATTGTGTTTAAGAAGTATGTACTCCAATGTATTACCTGTACATTTTCCTCACAGATGATGTCGAGGATTACCCTAATCTGATTGTGGAAAACGAGCGATTAGCGTAATCTCTTTCATCAGAAAAGGGATCATTGTAGAATTAAGATATTTCAACGATATATCTCATTTGTCTTTTTTTTTATTTTTATTTGGTTTATATTCCAAATTGATGATTTATTTTTGTTTTATAAAGTAATGATGATAGAGTGCTGTGCAGCAACTCGCCCGGGTAGGGATCTACCGCCATAACGACACTGTCGTGTTCCGGTTTGGAGGGAAGGCCGGTAAACTTGCACATCAGGCCTAATACCCAAGACAGTATGGTGTCTATAAGCCGCGGTCGTCTATTACCATCAGGAAAGGCATGTGCTTGTTCGCTGTTATCTATGCAAATAAATAAAATTGGAGTGTCTGAATGTAATATTAAAATAACCATTTTTTTACTAAGTGCATATATATACGTATACAGGCAAAAACAGACACATTGATTTTATTTATTTATATAGGTATGCACTTAGTAAAAACAGTTATTTTTATATTATATACTGACACTTCAGTTTCATTTATTTGTATAGATTATATGTATTACACGTATGTATTACATAACGAGAAAGTACAAAGTGAATAAAATAACGTGACAAAAGTTCATAGGATTATGGGACGTAATATCGCGAACTAATTTTTTTTATTTTATAAAATTTTATATTCTACAATAAAAAAAACAATAATAAAGGTTGAAAGAGGAGCAATCAATCTCAAGTATTTTTAGATTCTACTTATTCTGAAACATTATAATAACCTTTTTTATATAATTTAAATGAAATACATCTTTTATATTTATTCAAAAATAAATCCTTTATGTGATCGGTAAGCTTACAATGGCCCATGAAGGTATTTCCTATTCTATGGAGACGAGTCTCAAGATTGTTTTTGTCCCCTGTATTTACTGAGTGTACATCACAAGAGTACCTCATATATTTCTATAAAACCTATATCAAATTTTCAAAAATATATTGTGGTGTTACTGTAGGAATATTAATTTCTTTGATTTTGTCCTGAAGCAGACCCTTGTGCCTATGTTATAAATTTCTCTAATGGCAAACAAAAATTGTATTTATTACATCAGAACGCCCTCAAAGAAGAATTCTATACGACATTATGCTATGCAAACCTACAAGGCTCTAGTAAATACTGGTAGACCCGGCCAGCCGTCACGGGTGTGGCGTGGTGGATAGATTGTAACTTAAATAAAACGGTTGTACTTATAATATAGCGCCATCTATTGAATATTAACTTAGTCCAGTAATCGATAGATATCAACTTCAGTTAGATTCGTTTCTCTGAGTTCTCTTACGGCGTAGAAAAACATCGTGACGTAACCCGGGATTTGTGCCCGATATGGCGACGGAGGTGCAAACTACTATCGTCGGCTAATCGTAGGTGCACCTATATGCACACCTCTGCCCATCCTTTCAGAAATATGATCGTTAAGATATTTTTTTAATGATATTTTACACAAAAGTAATGAATCCACAATCGTGAACAAGGCGAGAATAATCAAATGACTGGGAAATGTGCCTTATTATAACGCGAAGTTTCGTCCCTACGATTCAATCAGAGGCTGGCCGCTCCAACTTCTCTCTCTGCCAACTTTCTCAGGCTGCTTCCTTAATCGAGTTACCGTTAACTTTATAAAATGCGCCGTGTGCCTGTTTTATGTTTTCCACGTTGGTTAGGGGGATAGCGGAGCAAGTTTGCTGTTTATAAAATAATATAATTTTGTAACATCTTAGTAGTTAAGCGTATTCGATTTTTTGAGGTTTGCGGGTTCAATTCAGGGTTTCTGAATAGGTTCTATGTTTTTTTTTTGAGAAAGATAAAGTTGCCGTGTATCGGATTTGTGTCCAATATGACGAAAGATTTGCCACCTGTTATATCATGGGACCTTATATCGTCAGCTAATCGTGAGTGTATAAGTACCTCTGCCTACTTCTTTGGCGATATGGACGTAATACTATATTATTCATGCAAACAGATGACACTTAAAATTGTAAACTAAATTATTTTTGTACCAATAACAATTTAAAAAATGTATATGATTAAAGACGAAAATCAATACAGCACAACGCTATCTATAAGCACAAATATGGACTATCTATGTGTACGAGCTTGAGTAATAAAACTACAGATGTCACGCTATTTCAGTTTTAGCAATTCTAAACCCAATTTTTTTCAGAAATTAGGCTTATATTAGAGACTATATATATATACTAATAAATATTCATTATTATTACGTCACCCAATCTGTCTTTTCCGAGATAAAACAACAAATTCTTTTAATTATTCGAAAAAATATGCGAAGGGTACAAAAGAACCCTATATACAACCCTATATAAGCATATATATTAAATATCGTCACGTCACGATAAGCAGAGATGCGAGCCTGTCACCGTAGCCGCCGTCACTGATAGGCACAAGTCCAATCTCATAATTACATTCTACAATAAACTAATAAAACCAAGTCGCCCCAGCAGGAAATCAAACCAGCAACATTATGAGTATGTTTGCTAAAATTCCCATTAAACAAAAATAACCTCGCTGTACTATCCGTCTAAGAGCTTTTGAAGTTTTCGTTTGCCTTGAAAAAGAATGATGACGGGCAGTGGTTTTTTAGATCCACTTAACTCCAGTAGATCGTCAATAGGAAGGTGAACGTCAGCTGCGAAAATTCATATTTTTCAAGAAAAAATAATTACTTACAAGATTAATCATCAAAGAATTCTACCCTAAGGAAATTAGTCTTCATTAAGTATTGATACTTAAACTTTATTCGGCCGGAAGACTTTCTTAAGAATATAAGTTTCTTCGTATAAGTTAGATAAGGTTTCTTCAAATACGAAGATGGATATAATTAATTACATAACGAAAATGCTACTATTAAACCTTTAAGCAATAAACTTTTATACTCACTCCAAACTTAAACTACAAACACTTTTATAATGTATACCAAAGTCTTCCTTCGTCAGAGGAAAAAAACTTAGAAAAGCGTGACGCGCGGTGGCTGCGTAGCGCATTGTGTTTTTTTTGGAATGTTAATATTTGGAGTCAAAACATGACAAATTTTGTGAGAGTGAGATAGCCATTCCTTTGAGAATGAGGTAGATGTTTAATATTAGGGACAGATATTTCTTGTGTTGTGCTGGTCCGGGTCTTCTGTATGGAATAGACCATCTGCCTTTCTACGAGCATAGGTTATCAAGGTCATTGCCAGAGACCACTGGTGGTAGAGTGCTGTGCAGCAACTCGCCCTATTCCTACCGTCATAATGACAATGTCGTGTTCCGGATTCGGTCCGAAGGTCAGGGTAGCTGCTAGACTTGCACATCAGGCCTAACACCCTGGTCGCAGGACAGCGAAGCATGTACAACAATTATGGTGTCTATAGGCCACGGTTGTCTCTTATCATCAGCTGTGTGTTTGTTCGCTTCCTTATTTCGTAAAAAAATAATTTCTCCCTACTAAAAACTAATTACAATTTGGTAAACGTAGCAACACGCAAAAACTAGTAAAAATTTCGTAATTCTACATTGTTAACGTTGGAACTTTTCGTAAAGCTTTAAAACATAAAGGCACAAAAGCCTTCGCAAACCTAGTCCGTTAAACATTATCGAGGACATTCGAATAATACAATTGATTACCGGCTATTTGTTTGCCGAAAACATCCGCAATACGGTTCTCTGATATTTTCAATCACCAATTTCACGTGCAATCCACCAAAAGTCCGTTTATATTATTATTTAAATGGCCAACCACACTTTAAAGCTTTGATGCATCAATTTACGAACTCGTGCGGTTTATTTATTTACACCTAATTCTTTAACTTTTAATAAAAAAAATAATGATATCCATTTAGAAGCCAACCCTAATATCATACATACAAACATACATAAAAATCCTCACGTTAGGCCCCTTACGTGGCAGGCAGAGAGTATCGAGTGCCAATTGTCACAATCCCTGAATACTTGCCTAGCTTGCTCCACCCTCATTATTCTCTTCACACAAAAACATTAGACATATGAACTAATATTATCCGAGGGTGGCGTCAAGACTTTCCGAAACCAACGTGTTTGTATGAAAAGAAAGTCGAGACATTTGGCACTCGATACTCTCTGTCTAGATCGCTATGACGACGTGAAATATGTTTGTATGTGAAAACATATTTGTGTATTTTATATACCTATTTAGATTTATCGCCACTGTGGTGTGGTTACGGGATATTATGTACCTTTTATATACTTACATACATATTTTCCATCCGTACCGTCTCTCTCTGTCTTTTCTCTTCTCTTCTCTGTGGAGTAACGGTACGGCTGTAGCCTGTTAAAACTGTCAGCCGGGTAAGGTCTCGGGTTCAATTCACAGGTCGGGCAACTTTTTTAAAATGTTTTTCAGATTATTCGGGATAGGAATATGTCCGAATTGGCGATAGGCTTGCCACCTATCACATCATGGGCCCTCGTACTTTGGCTGATCGTGGGTTGTCTATTATATACATGATTTACGAATCGTGGATATATTAGCACACCTATGTCTACTTATAATAGGCTTGAAGCTACTTTTTTTGCACCTATTTATCTGGTTTTTATTCGTGACTTTGAATAATGCAAATGAAGATATTTTTCACCGCGGAGCCGGCTCCCGCATACGATCCATTACCAACAAAATTGCAGTTTATTTATTGTTGTAATGAGACCGATTGCTGGTGCGTTTCGTGACAGTAATGGGTAAAACATTATTGCTGCCAGCTTAATTTGCTGCTAATAAATATCAACTAATTCTGGTTCATGGTTGACTGTAGCGATGCAGTTTAATTATAGTATTTATATTGCAATTTTGTAATATCCCTTTGATTAAGTTTAGTCAGAATCTTTTGAGTCGCAAATTCCAGGGTTCATTTCAGGATAAGGTGATTGGTTCTATGAGTTTTTTTATGTGAAAAAAATAATGTTGATTTGTGTCCAATTAGCCGACGAACTTGCCAGATGTATCTCTGCCTATGGCGGTTTTTACGAAGACAGATTATACCTATACCGGGTGAGTTTCTAATAATATGTATAAAAATTGTACAAAAGAGTAGGTTTGCAAAAAAGTGTCGATGTAAAAACGATAAAAAATTTGACAAATCAAGATATGCAATGCGAATGTGGATGGCTGTAGGTACCTGTGAAGATCTAGGCCAGAGGTTCCCAAACTTATTTCATCCAACGACCATTTTGGAAATCAATTACTTTTCTAGCGCACCCTATTTATTTTATACCTTCATTTTTTTGCCCACCCCCCAATTTTTTCGAAGCTCCTCATCGCCCCACAAGGGGGTGTTATCCCCCACTTTGGGAAAGACTGAAATTCTACGACCAAATAGCTCGTGTATTATTCGGTGGTGTCAAGAGTTTCTGAAACCGGCGTGTTTTATAAAGATAATGATGAATGTGGAGGAAGCTAAGCAAGTATGCTGACATCGTGACACTTGACACTCAATTCTCTCCGCCTACTACATAAGCGATCTGGCGTGAATGTGTGTACAAAACAGTTTATTATCATTCCTAAAAGCCTAAAAACTTTCAAATTAGTACGTAATTCAAACGAATAAAAGTGTAGGTGCAAATGGGGCGCGCGGCGACCGCAAAACGATCCGCGGACTAAAATCGTATCTCACTTGCGGCTTTCGCAGACAAAAACAAATGGAAGTATTACTGAAGACAATCTACATTTAAATGGTTCTTTTTCCTCAATTCGTGAGCGAGTTTGGTGATAGGTATCGTCCTCGCCGATTTATTTCGCAGAATTTGCATTTAGCGAGTGTTTCTGAATAGTAATAGACGTCGCCCTGTCTAATAAATAAATAAAAATTAGGTTGTAAAACGTAGGAGATTTAATTTTACTACAGTCTATTAAATTGTGGTAAAATTGTGCTCTGATTCATGTCAATGTACCTTAATTATTATCTACTAGCTGTGCCCGTGACTTTTCCATATTTGGGTTTCGGTATCGATCCAGTAACACCCCCTGCTATTTATTTTTTCAATATTTTCAATGTACAGAATTGACCCTTCTACAGATTTATTATATATACTATACAATATAGATATAGACGTATTTAAGTGTTTCTATGTATTAGGCCCAATGTTTACCTTTTACCGTAAGAGCACTCAGAAAATGTACTTTAGTTAAAAAAACTCATTGGTACACGCTGGATTTGAACCGCAATGAAAGTCCGAGCGAGTACCACTGGGCCACCAAGCCACAATTTTATTTAAAAGAATGATTTAATTGGTCAGTGATAACTTGATTTTTTGGTTACTAAGTCGATGAGAAAAATGAAACACTGTTCTTAACTTACTCTAACAATGTTTGTTATTTCCAAAAACTAGAAATGTCACGTTCATTCGGACACATATAAAATTGAAGTAGTAAAACTTTTTAAATTTCAAAAAGGATATAAACAAGGAGTATCAGTTTATTATCTTTTTACGTCAAATAAGTTGCAACATGTCTCTACTATGAGTTCCACAAACATTGTACACTTTTGTTTACTGTCTGCGTTGCAAGCGACGTACTCCCAGACACCGGATGATATATTTTCTACCTAAATAACAATCAATCAACCTCGTGTAGTTTGCTGACTCATTCAGATAAATAACATTAGAACTTTTATATTTTCCATGGTCGGCACTTGGTAAATACAATATATATTAATATAAATATGTATACTATCTGACCCGGTGAACTTCGTTCCGCCCAATAGTCAATGAATGTCGGTTACCTTTTAGCTGTGTTAACTTTATGTATCTGCTTAAAGCAGTTTTTAATTGATTTAAAAAAACTGAATGCATGCGTAAATGTCAATCATTACTTACAGTATTTGACAGGATGGATAACAAATGTTTGGCATGCAGTACTAAACATTTATTGAAAGTGGTTCATCTTTCATAACTATGTATTCAGCGAGTTATAATTGTATTTTAAGATGTATTCTGCTATTCGGGGCGGATACAAATTCAACGAATCCAAAATCATAAAAAAGTTATAAGGTTGTAACAAACCCGTTTTTGTGCCTAACAGTCAATGCATGTCGTGTTACCTTTTAGCTAAACTAATTTAGGTTAAATTGATGAACATAATACAATGATGCAAAATAAATCTTAATATGGATAGATATATAAAACTAATTTATTATGATAAATAATACTATATACAGAAAGAGAACAAGAATAAAAAAAATATAAAAAAAATCATTTTCCTATAGAATTAATCTTAGAAATTGTTTTCGAAGCTATTACACGCACGCGTAAATGATAAACATTTGTCACTATTTCTGTACAGACGCATAAAATGCTAAATGCACTTTGCGACCTATTCAATTGATTAAAAAAATATGTATAAATATCGATCATTATTCATTACTTACAGTATTTAACAGGATGGACATGTACTAAGGAAATAAACTTTTAATGAAAATGATTCATTTTTCATAATTATGTAATCATAAAGTTTTATTTGTTTTTAAGATATATTCTGCTGTTCGGGGAGGAGACAAATCCAACGAATCAAATCACCGTGTTGATCCGGGTCTTTTGTGTAGAATAGACCATCTGCCTCTCTACCAGGCAGCTTCGAAGAGGCGAGCTCAGGTTACCAAGGTCATTGCTAATAATACCACTGGTAGTCTCTACTATTCCAACCCGGGCGAGTTGCTGCACAGCACTC
>DVZL01007398.1:0-10770 GCA_018236625.1 Lasaia peninsularis
TGTAGAATAGGCCAACTGCCTTCCACCCAGGCAGCTCGTAAGAGGCGAGCATAGGGTCTATTGTCACCAACACCGTGCCATTGACTAGGTGGTAGAGTCTTGCAACGACTCGCCCGTATTGGCACCACCGCCTTATCTATTCCTGCCACAATAGCGGCAGTGCTCGCCACTGGTCTGGAGGGTAGGGTAGCCGGGAAACTTACTCACCCAAGAGGCTTACCATCCCAGCCTCAGGTTGGCAACGCACCATTTCCACCATTGGTGTCTATAGGCGACGTGTATTTATTACCATCAAGAACTCCGTCTGCTTGTTTGCCTTCCATTACCATAAAAAAACACTCAATCTCTGTGTATTAGTTAATTTTTATGTATGAATTATTTTAAAGTAAGAAAGTACCTACACGCCTATTATCCCCGAAGAGGTAGTGGGAGAGGAGCTGTGCTAGTATATCCACAACTCGTAAGTCCCCTAATACATATACTAGAACACCCACGATTAGCCAAGGTACTAGGGCCCTGATGTGGCAAGGCTATTGCCACTTCGGGCATATTCCGATCCCGGGTAATGTAATGATTATTCAGAATAATCTGAAAAACATTTAAGAAAAGTTGCCCGACCTGGTCTTAACAGGCGACAGCCGACAGTTGTACCGTCCCTGAAGGGGTAGGCCCTCTGCCTAATATAATAGGCGTGAAGGTACTTTTAAAGATAAACATAAGTTGATTTATAATGCAGGGAATTGTCGCTGAATGACCGAGCGAAGCTGGGACAGGCCGCTACTATAAAATATGAAGCGTTGGCGTTTACAAGCACGTGGGCTTATACATTGAAAATCTATACATTGGGTAATAAATGAATCCGTAATAAGCTACGTATCGGCTCTTCGATGTAAACGTCCACTGGTATATTGTCTAATTTATGATCCACTGGAGATTTCACAAGCCCTTTCATATCAAAACATCTTCGATACTTTCCAATGCAATAAAAAACGGGCCAACTGCTGGTCGAACTCGCGTATGAAAGGTTCTGTATTATTTGTAAAAGCAGCAAAAAAAGCGTTTGTAATTCTGCCCTGGTAATCGATAAAGCAGTAAGTCAATAAATGCGGTTTCGAGAAAATGACTTTCGAGACAATTTACTGCTTTTGCTGCTCTTTATCAAACAAGAAAATGCATTCCTAATTTACGTATATTTTTGACACAGGATAGAAAGAAAGTTTGTTTGACGTACATTCCGAATCAACAATAATAAAAAAACGGCCATCTGTGACTTACTGCCCTCTCGATTACTACGGCAGAATTATTTATCTATTCTGTGGTAATATGGGAGCCCTTTTTAAATGTTTATTTTATTCTAATTTTAGCATTTTTCGTTAAACAGAGATACTTTATCCATTGTTCATGAGATATTTATTTATATAGAAATAACTCTGTCCGTCTGTCTGTTTCGGTTTCACGCCTAAACCACTAAACATTGGTTTCTTTTTTTACCGACTAGTTAAAAAATTGGGTATGTTTTTACGCAATAAGTATTATAAGTACGTCCAACCATCCAAACTTACAAATTTTCGCATTTATACATAATTTTAATTATTGAATATTTTTTAATAAGCAATACGTTTACTGGATTATTACACGAATAAAGTCTAAGGTAGTACAGTGTTATGCAGCATCTTGCTCAGTTTAGCATCATCTTATGTATTCCTGGTGCGTAACGTATCATCATTATCGTGTTCCATGTTGAAATGTAGAGCATGGAGGGACGATGGCTTCCAGTGAATTTAATATGTTAGTGATTTTAGGAGGCATATTCTGGGAATGACTGATTTTTTTATGTTCTACATAAGGTGCCTATTCTGTTATAAGTTTTGAATTAGAAATAGCGCGGATTTTCCGAAGAGCCTTCTCAACCAGCTAGGTGACTAAAACACAGTTATTTATATAAATTAGCAGAAACCGCTAAAAACCGACGCATAATTTGCGGTTATAATAGACCTCTTGTACTGTTGGCAACAAAAACTAAATATGATATTCAACAACTAAAAAAACATGAATGAACGACTAAAAGTAACTACATGAAATAAACATGACTATTTTTAATCATTGTTTTACAAAGAAATTTAATTGAAGTGTCTGTTTGTAAAATTTAAATAATCGCTATTTGTTGAATGCACAATATAAATAAATAAATAATATTACTGGAAAAATTACACAAATTCATCTAACCCCAAAGTAAGCAAATTATAAGCTTGTGTTATGGGTGTCAGACAACGATACTAATACATAGAAATACTTAAATATATACAAGAATAATTTTTAATAAACGCCCATAATATAAAGCGTTCATCACACAAATGTCTGTCCCCGTCGAGAATCGAACCCGATTCTCGCGGTTAGGAGTTTACGCTGGCCACTCGACCAATGAGGCGGTCAAAATATTTATGTGTATGGTATTTATATGCATATATACAAGTAATAAATATTTTGGCTAATATTTGGATTGGCTGGAGCGATTTGGACGGACTTTGACTGGCAGTTAGCAGATAAAATTAGTTTTAGTTACTTCGGCTACCTTTATTAAAATTCGCTGATTAGTCACAAACACAAACTAGCTAATCATAAAACACTAAGAAATTCACGATAAAATTTGTAATGAACAATTTTATCATTATTTAAACCGGCGTCAAAAAGAAAATTGTTCGTCTTTATGTTTTTTTTAAATATTTTGAACACAATTGTTTTGTCAATTTCCAAGGAACTATGATGATCCTTTTTTGTATGATATCTTTTAGGGTTTCCGTATAAATTTTATGTTAGTGATATTTGAAATATGAACAAAAACCAAAATAATATACATTGACGACATAATAATAAAGATGAAGTCTGTTTTTATAGTTTTACAGATTTTATAATCTGGGTCACCAATAGTTTGTCAGATAAAAAATAAAAAGCATTTGACAGTGAGACTAGGGTTGTGAATTCAAAAAGAGATTCAAAGTGATCCTATTTGGAATAAAAATATTGACTATTGACTATAAAAGTTATGTATGACGTCCAGTAGATGGCGCTAGGTCGTAAAGTTTATATTGTACCACTTTCACGTCTTTCTCACGATCTAAATATGAATAGCGTCATCTATTGGTTGGGTCCATTAAATATTTAATTTATTTTGTATTTTTATATTTGTTGTTATAGCGGCAACAGATTTCTGTTATACATCGTCTAAGAAAATTTCAACTGTCTAGCTATCACGGTTCTATCACCGATGTCAGTCTGTCTGTCTGTCAGGCCTGCTGACAGATAGACAGACAGCGGAGCACGAAACCCTTAAAATCTTCAATATGTATCTTTGCTACGGTTGGCTGTACCGAAGGTATAACAGCAATCTATTATTACGAATACTTAACATAATGAGGCTGTTTAAAAACAGCGTCAAGTGGTTTCTCTTAGTAGTATTTAGTTGATTGCAGCTGGCAAAGGCCATACTTACCATAAAGCCTATAAATAAAGGGTTTTGATTTCTCGCCGCGGATATTTTTATACTATGTTGCTAATTAGATAACATTAGAACTGCAAGAGAAATATGAACATTGATGAAGGCATGATGGCAGTGAACAAAAAGAGTTACTGACACGCTTATATCAGAGTATAGTTAGATAGAGGTACATAATTACCCACCCACGATTAGGCGTCGATATTAGGTCCCATGATGTGACATCATCAGCCTAGTCTTAGGGGTTGTGAAGCATCTTCAGGAGAATTAGACTGCACTCCACAATTATAGAGCTAGTACAAGTAGACTGCGCTACTGTAAAGCTGGTAGAAATAGACTGCACTACGCGACTATAAAGTTAGTAAAACTAGACTGTACTACGTGACTGTAAAGTTAGTAAAACTAGACTGCACTACTGTAAAGCTAGTAGAACTAGACTGCACTACGCGACTATAAAGCTCGTAGAACTAGACTATGCTACACTACTGTAAAGCTAGTAGAACTAGACTGCACTACGTGACTGTAAAGTTAGTAAAACTAGATTGCACTACGCGACTGTAAAGCTAGTTGAACTAGACTGCACTACGCGACTGCAAAGCTGACATAATTAGACTGCTCTACGTGAATGTAAAGCTAGTAAAACTAGTCTGCACTACGCGACTGCAAAGCTAATAGAACTAGACTGTACTACACGACTGTAGATGTAGTTTTCTACAGGAGATAAGTCCAGCACAGTTTTCCTGAAGAGGCTTCGATTGCGAAGCGAAACATGTGTTGGGAGTAAATTATGTGTGTTACGTGATGATATTTTATAAAATAATAGTTTCATTTTATGTTTAAATATGGATTTCCGCAAAATAATGCCTGATTCTATCAAATACATTTAAACCTTTCATTTATCATCAAATTAATTAAATCAATCTCTCAGAACTCACGACGAATTTTCTTCAGGCACATCGTGCTGTTTAATCTTAATCTAGCATATAAATAATCTTGTCGTGAGTTCTCTTACAACTAGCACCAATGATTCTAATTCTTGTTTTTCAAAAAATCTTGTAATAACTGTAAATAACTCCAATCGGATCGTGAAATATCTTGGGAGTCGATGATTTCTATCTGTTATTTATAACCGCCATGATCTACTCTGTGAAAAGGTTAGCCTTATTATTTTACTGCCGCGACAATGAAAAACAATTTATGACGATCGTTGTTAAGGCGCAGTACTTAAGAGCTTTGATGGTTTAGTGATTAAGGCCTCGGACTTCCATTGCAGAAGTCCAGCTTCGAACCAATGTACCAATGAGATTTTCTAACTTATGTACACCTTCCTAGTGCGCTTACGGTGAAGGAAAACATCGTGAGGAAACCTGGGATTTTTGCATGATATGGCGATGGACTTTCCACCTATCACATAATGGGACCTCATATCGTCGGCTAACCGTAGGTGCTTATATACCTCTGCCTATTATTTTTTTATGGGGATATGGGCGTGATGATATTTATATCATAAGCCAGCTTTGAACCAATATACAAATAATATTTTCTAACTTATGTACATTTAGCACTAAGAAAATGTACATAAGTTAGTTATGTAAGTATATTTTCTTAGTGCTCTTGGGGTGAGGGAAAACATCGTAAGGAAATCCTTATTCTTGTATTCGAATTCAACAAATACTAGAATTGGGCCTAGTTCCAGGGCCCAGAGTTCAGATGACAGTCGCTCTGTATAAAAACTGATGGCATTGTCAAATTATCATCTGATATAGAAACAGAAATGGTCTAGGACAAAATAGAAGGAGTTGTTAAAGCGGAGTGCTACTTATTATACAGCTAAAGGCTT
This sequence comes from Lasaia peninsularis, assembly GCA_018236625.1. Classification (NCBI taxonomy): domain Eukaryota; kingdom Metazoa; phylum Arthropoda; class Insecta; order Lepidoptera; family Riodinidae; genus Lasaia; species Lasaia peninsularis. The sequence continues at coordinate 5,334 of DVZL01007398.1, forward strand.
ATTGTGATCGATGAATTTTGTGGTATTTTAATTACAATTATTATTTTATAAACACCCATCAATAAGGGTAATATAGTGCTATTATTACCAATAGCTTCACCCGCGAGGACTATTTCAATAACATTGATAATTAACTTTTAAAGAGCAGATTTTTTTCCGACCTATAAAACTTATAGCATAAAAACATTCCTTTTTTGATGTAGTTGGTTAATAAGTAGCCTATCTGTTACTCTCATGTATAAGGTATCTTTCTGTAAAATTTCATTTAAATGCGTCCAGTAGTTTATTCGTGAAAGAGTAACAAATCCCTACATACATGCATCCGCACTTACAAACTTTTGCGTTTATAATATTAGTAGGATATTTTTATATCTCTGCTTATCATTTCGGATATATGGGCGTGAAGATATTTCTACTCGTATTTTTAGTGCTAATGTTACTTTTCAGTTTGAAGATTTCTGAAACTGAAATTACCAGTAAACTGAAATTTACGCCGAAAATTTTTTTGGCTATATTGTGTGTGGTAATTATTATTATGTCGTTTATTTGTTAATTCTTTGATATTATGAAAAAAAACAACTTACTATTTAAGGGAGCTTCTATGCCTTAACTAGCGTCTTAAAGTCCTATTATGGTTAGCGAATGACTTAAATATCGAAGACATTTAGGGTTCTAGGCATTTTTAGATGAAGAATGCTGGAATCTTGATTAGTGCTGCCATCCTTCGTATAAACGGTTCCATATAGTGATTTTATAGGCACTAATTATGTGATAAAAAAGTAATGGCCCCGCAAAAGCGAAGGTGCGAATGTGGTTAATAGTCCACATTGTTTATGGCATCCTGGAGGCGTTTTTGAACTGCAGTCTATTAAAACATCGATCACTTGGAGTTTTAAACTTTTTGTTTCAATGCTTACAGGTATAAATGTTAGTAACTCACTGGTTAGCTGAAAGATATTTTAGGTAAAAAAATCCATGTATAATCTTCTATATATACTAGCCATCCCGGTGAATTTAATACAGCTCGCACTTAAAATACAAAATAATAATTTAAATTTAATTTGATTGAAAAGTTGTTGATAATTATGTTCCTAGCATTTTATTAATATTTAATCACCTTTTAACCCTTTCCACGACTTCCACAAGTAGTTCGGAATCAAAATTAGGCATATCGGTCCTGTCGTTCTCTAGTACTAGCGAGACTAACGAACGACTAATATATGAATACATTGTGTCCCAAAATTCAACAATAAGCCGGTAGGAGATAGTGCACACGGCGATGACTATTAAGGGAAAAATAAGAAAAAAATCTATCTCTTTCATTCCAATAGTCTATTTTTAAATGTTATTATAATTCAATGTTTAGTACATTAAAAATAAATAAATATGTGTTGACTTAGCTGCAAGTGTAGTGAATTTAATAATAGTAATAAAAAATATAGCTTATCCCTTAAGTTAAAAATGAAATGGAGGGGAGTAGTGGGACATTTTATGACTGGTATCAGTAATAAAATATCCCACGATATTATACCCTTGATTAGCCGACGATATTAGATCCCACGTTGTGACAGGTGACAAGTCAGACGCCATATTTTATACTAGCTGTGCCCGCGACTTTTTCCGTATTTTTTTATAGAATTCTAAAATAAGAGTAGCCTAAACCGATCCCAGAAGGGGGAGGATACATATGCACTCACAATAAGCCAACGAAAATGCAAAGTATGGATTCTCATTAACGCAATGAAATACTGGAAATGATTTTTTGTTAATAATAAAGTACCTAGGTGACAAAGCTTGGGTCGACAAAATTATAGAATAAAAGTAGCCTAAATTACTTCTTATTACAGTAGCTGTCTGCCAGTGAAAGTCCCGTCAAAATCGGTCCAGCCGTTTCGAAGATTAGCGGGTACAAACAGACAGACAGACAGAAATTCTAAAAAATGTTGCTTTGGTTATGTAACTTGTAAATATACCTACCGACACATTCACTTAGTAAAAAGCGGTTATTTTAATATTAAACTAGCTGATCCGGCGAACTTTGTACCGCCCGCACTTTAGGTCTATAAAAATAGATGTTGGCCGATTCTCAGACCTATTCAATATGCTTAGAAAATTTAATGAGAATCGGTCAAGCCATTTCGGAGGAGTGGGAACGAATGTTGTGATACAAGAATTTTATGTATAAGATACAGACACATATTTTATTTATTTCTATAGATTGATTGGAAAAGCTCATACCAAATTGCTCTGTCCGGGACCGTGCGCGTCAAAAACTCCGACTACGCTAGATCATGGAAACGATAAAAGTATGTAAACTAAATAACTAGGACTAGATAAATTTAATAAAGCGTAGCCACGGGCATCAGCTAGTGTTATATAAATGATGTCTTTGCCTATCTTTGGAACATAATCACCAATTCATTTGTCAGACATGATTGTAAGGAAATGTTCCCAAACTCGTAACGCGTCATTAATAATGATGATTGGATTTAACAGTTTTGGGAGAGGCCGAATTTAGGCAATGGAAAATTGATATTGTAATAATGATGTTACGAATAGCTGGCACGGTGTCATTGTAACTACTTCAGCGCCATGTCGCCCGAGATCCTATAAGAACCAGACTTTATTTTTTATAAATAAAATAAGCAATCTATAGGTACACATAATAGAATTGAAGTGTAGGTATGTAATATTAAAATAATCTCTTTTTACTAAATGCATAATTGTGTATGTTTAAAAGGCACATAAACGAAAAAAACATTTTTTTAAATTTTTGTCTGTTTGTAGATGCTAATCTCTGAAACGGCTGGACTGATTTTGACAGGACTTCCACTAGCTGACAGCTGATATAATAAGCAGTAACTTAGGCTACATTTATTTTATATTTTTTTCGACCCAAGCTTTGTCATCTAAGTACTTTATTATTAACCAAAAATTATTTCCATTTTTCATTGCATTAATGAGAATCCATATTTTGCATTTTCGTCGGCTTATTTTGGGTGCACATGTATTCTACCTCTTCTGGGATATGGGCATGACAACAGCTGATGTTAAAAGGAATGGCTTAGGCTAGTTTTATCTTACAAATGTCTAAAATAAAATAATTGAATAAAATCGCGGACGAAGTCGCGGCACCGCTAGTAAAATATACATATAATTTAAGTCGTCTCTGTGGTGTAACGGTGCAGGTGTCACCTGTTAAGATCGTTAGTTACGTAGGGTCCCGGTTTCAGTTCACACGTCGGGCAACTTTTCTTAAAATATTTTTCAGATTTTTCTAAGTATTACATTACCCGGGATTGGAATGTGCCCGAAGTGACGATAGGCTTGCTATCTATCACATCAGGGCCCTAGTACCTTGGCTAATCGTGGGCGTGTTCTTGTATATCTACTGGACTTACGGGTCATAGATATACTAGCACACCTCTGCCTACCCATTCGAAGATAATAGGCGTGAAAAAAATTGCATGCAATATGTAAAACCAAATTTTGGCAATAGAAATTCGATATTATAATGGTGTTATCAATAGCTGCCACTGTATTAGTGAAAATATTTGAATAATTGCCCGAGATCCGAAGTCAGCCAGACTTTGTTATTTTGTAAATGAAACAAACAATAAAATATATGCTTTAAACGTAGTAATACTGACAATAACGACTTCTAGTCCTATTTTCAATTCAAAATAAAATTTCTCAGCGCATGTTTCAAGCAAACATGGAGATACTGATATAATGTACATTATACATATAATAAATATCCCTGGACAAATTACACAAATTGATCTAGCCCCAAAGTAAACAAATTATATGCTTTTGTTATGGGTGTTATTCAAAGATATTAATACATAGAAATACTTAAATAGATACAAGAATAAATTTAATAAGCACCAGACCCAGAAATACAAACATCTATGCTCATCATACGAAATTCTGTCCCCGTCGGGAGTAATATTGTTATATCGGATACAAATTCAGTCTCAGACAACGTTATGTTATTCAGATAAAATTTATAACAAACTAGTTTTCCACCTGCGGCTTCGCCCGCGTGAATTATCGAAGTGCAGAATTTTTAGTGACTTATTACTTATTGCGCAAAAACATACCCTCCTTTTAATGTAGTCGGTTAAATAGTAGCCCATGTGTTATCTCATGTATAAGCTACATCAGGAGCGTGCACTCCATACAGACACATAAGGACTGTTTACGCTTTGAGACAGGATGTGCTCTGATATCTAATCTTCTAATAGCTTTAAACGAGCAAATCTTGTATATATCAGCGATTTCGAAAACAGCTCAAACAATTTTCTTGTATTTAGGGGGTTTCGGGGGCGATAAATTGATTTAGTTAGGTTTTATTTTCAGGTTTCTTTTATTAATCGTGTTTTCATGGAATTAAAACCTATATCATTACAATACAAAGCTAAATTTCGCAAACATTTGCACAATTAGAACAGCTCAGTTGGGAAATCGGGCGCCTTAATCACGCAGATGCTCGGGTTCAAAACCCAGTCGGATTGAATTCATTTTCTCTTTTTATTTTTGAGTTCCTTCTTTTTATGAGAAAATTATTCCTGAAAGCCCTACAGAAACAAGAAAAACATTGTAAAATATGTCAAATACAATTCTAAAAAAAATGTGATGTACTAACAAAGCACCGAGCAATACTCGGTCATCCAGGTACTATCTAATTAAACTCCGACATTTCTCTGTCATGATTACATAATCTATGAAACTAAATAAAAAAAGTAAAAAAAAGCCAGTGTCATAATCCTGTGCATCCAAATCCATCAAGTACTTTTTTCGTGAACAAACAACAAACATCCAGACATACATAAAAACTTGCCCATTTATGATATTAGTAGGATTGTGATTCAGGAATCCAATCCACCTTTTTTTACTAGGTAGGTTAGGTACTGTTTTTTGACTTCACAGTCAAAAAACAGTACCTAACGGTGTAGACGTAACTCATGTGTTCTTGTGGTATTGTAAAATTGCTTAGGCTCGAAGGATGATGTAACTCTTGCTGGTATGAAGAAAATAAGGTAAAAGCCGCAATTGTTCGCGAAGAGCAACAATGTAATATTTTCTACGACTTCCTGTATTTTGCAATAGACAAATTACCTCTTTAGGAACCGTTAAGCTTAAGTTAAATTTAAGAGATCTATCTCCTGTGGTTAACATTGACCGTGTACGTGTGTTAGGGCAACTTTGATGAGTTTTATGTGAAATTGAGATGTCTTTTTCATGAACAAAATGTGACCGCTTCGTTGGCCGAGTGGCTAGCGTACACGCCTAACTGCATCGACTAACTGCGAGGCTCGTGTTTGATTCCCGACGGGGACAGTATTCTCTGTCTGTAGTCTGTATTTCCGGGTCTGGGTGTTTATTAAATTTATCCTGGTATCTATTTAAGTATTTCTATGTATTAGTATCGTTG
>DVZL01007399.1:0-10769 GCA_018236625.1 Lasaia peninsularis
AAATTACACAAATTGATTTAAACCCAAAGTAAGCAATTTAAATGCTTGTGTTATGGGTGTTAGACAACGATACTAATACATAGACATAGCTTCACGCCAGGTACCCTGTGGGGTAGGCAAAGAGTATCGAGTGCCAAACGTCACAATCCTTACGCACTTGCCTAGCTTCCTCCACATTCATCAATCTCTTAATGCACGCCGGTTTCGGAGACTCTTGACACCACCCTCGCCGCCTTGATGCGAAATTGTTTCTTTCCGTATGGAAGCTAATAAAGTGAACACAATTCATCGTGAGCACTCGATAGAACGTAATTGACAAAAGACTTACGATGGTATCGTCCGCCAGGTGATGGACATAGTCCACGCCGTGGAGAGCATCGCGCTCGAGCCTCCGCCCACGTCGCCCGAGCCCCACCACAAGACCACCACCGTCGTCATGTCCAAACACACGCTGCACTCCCAGGTCGGTACCACCGCGCCACCGTCACCGCACCACCACACACACACACACACACACACCACAGTGGAGGGGCACAGAGCATCCCTTGATCGGTGTCGGTCGTCTCGATGCTAGGAATATGTATGATCGGTTTATCGACTTGAGCTAGAAGCTTAACATCTCAGATGAAAGGTCCCACAAAGGTTGACAACGTCCCATTGGCACCTACGTATTACGAGACTTGTATTTCTTGCCATCGGTAAACCGGTCTGTTAGTTTTGTTTTCAATACCGTATGTCTACATTTTGGCAGCTAAAGTACATTCGTCTATACGCACACGCTATTATTTCTTGATTGAATTAGTAAAATCAATACCACATACATTTTTTACTGCCGATCATTACTTTGAGTGATCATTTTTATTCTGGCCCTGTATTTTTTTAAAAAAACGAGCGTAAATAATTATATTATAATAAAATAACAGCTCTATTGACTCACTCTATACCGATCGGCACCAAGATAAGAATTTCTTGATTTCATGTTTTGTGATACAATCAATGCATGATTCAATTTAATAAGCTAAAACTTAAAATATGATGATTACACTAATCAGTACAACTTATTTTATAAATGAGAATTTATTTCTATTCGTTAGGAAATGCATTTTCTCATTTGTTCCCTTATAATAAAAAAAACATATTTAGAAAGAAGAAAGAAACGCTGAATGTCTTTGGCCGTATCTTCTCAGTGAAGGGCCGCGTTCCGATTCGGTGGTAAATTTTAGAATTATATAAACGGATCCCAAGAACTGCTTGTAAGATCACTAAGATAACAATTTAATCGTCAAAAAAAAGCCTAAAATTTCTGACAAAAACTGCAATGAAAATGTTAAACAACGGTATTGTTACTAGAGGCCCCCAAAATGTTTCAAGAATAGAAATAGGTTTGGCTTAGCTGCTATTAGTTAAATGAGTATTGTTATTTAAAAATATATCAATATTTTTTCTCATTTATATATTTGATAGCTCATCAGCTCGTTTTATAAAAACTTCCTTCTATTTGGCGCCGACTAATTAATAAATTTCCCTATCTTTGTGTTCTTTGCCCCTCTACCATCATTAGAAAAACATTTAGCAATACAAAGTGTTATGTTAGAGAATTACTAGATAGTTTATTAAAAGTAATTTTGAATAATCATTGGTAAATTGATTTTTGAATTAAATAGTGATACATAATGGAACGTGGCATGTAAAATGTTTATAAAGTATTCAATATGTACCTGTACCTGTGTATAGCATCTTATAACATGTTTAAATTCCCCAATAACTATTTACAATCAACTTTGCACGTAAACTCTTTGATAGCATGCACCTTGTATAGTATTTAGCTTGCATGAAAATATGTTTAATCTTTCTATATAGATTTACGTATGATATGTATGAGATATATCTTCCAAAATAAATGATTTCTGTAAGCTCAAGTCTGTTAAGGGAAAGCTCTTTCTTAACCTCAAGCTGCGGGTATCTTAGTATCTGTGTAGACGTAGGCTATCAAAAGCATAATCCGTAACAATAGCATGTAAACGCGTAAATATATATTGGTGTATCCTGGAATTGTTTCGAACCCTATTTTCATTGCGTAGGTTACCTGTACCTTAGTTGATGTCGTAATTTGTTTGGATACCCTAAAATTATTAAAACCCGGTTCTATACTCATAAGAATTACGTCCATTGCAGAAAGCAAATCCTGAGGGAATGGAGGGAAACACATAGTACTACAATTAAAACATCTGTCCAATTAGTGTACATAATAAATATTATGTAATGTTTTTATCAGTAAATAAGTTTTATAAGTCGATCACCACATTTGTGACGTTTGAATTATATTCCTATTGTATTTTATTTATGTGATGTATTAAATATTTTATTACACGTTATTAATTTAAATGTATCCGTTGGAGTTATTAATAACGCATGTATAATTTTAAGTGTGGCACAGATAATCAATTTTTATTGTTTAGCATGTTTCCATATGAAATTTTTATCAATTTAAGGCATTCTGCTTCTAAGATGTTGCTATTCAATTTTAAAAAGGTGATTTTGCTTGTTTATGTATATATTTATTATTAATTAGTGAAAAAAATAGTCTTTTTCGACATAAAAGTTCGCGATAATTGATTATCTGGTCTAGACTACTTCACAACTCCATTTATTCCAATATTTCAATTCATATTAAAAAATTTATAATATTGCATTTCCAATTAATATTGCTATTACATGTTTTGTTATTATATTTTATAAGATATTTCACTTAATATATCATGACATATCCAGAAAAATATACATTATTTACAATAAAATTAATTTGAAGTTATCTTAATCTATGTTAAAATAAGCACTGTAAACTTAGTTAATTTACACTTAATTTATCACCATTGAAATTATTGAGTTAATCTCTCTCCAGTTTTAGTTTGAATTTGGTCTTTTGGAATTATCATTGGATATTTTCAGCATTGTTTGTGTCACTTGTCTTACTCACTGATATATATACTAATATATATTGATAGCGACACTACCACAAATGATGTACAACTCACTTGTGGTAGTGTCGCTAGCGTAGATGTCTAAAGTCACGAATTTTATTTCGAATCGTTAACAGGACCAGATAAATCTATAATATTATTTTAAAATTAAATTCTATAATATTATTTTCCAGTTATTGATTTTTTTGTATTATATGATAGGAAAGAATTTGATATGTACATACTGTACTTGTATTCTAAGTGTTACCTATGTTTAATAATACTTTATCACAATAAAATAAAGTTTTTTTCCAATAGTATTTTTAATTCGTAATAAATATTACAACAATTGATACTAAACGGATTTTTACAAGTTTACAGTGCTTTAATTATGAAAAGATCACTATTTTGAATCCCTAATTTCTCGAATATGTGTCATATTTAATGTTCATATTGACTGTATTTTACCATTAGCATGATACTCACTGTACTAACTTCGTTCCATAAAGAACAATAAGATAATATGTATATTTTGATGCTCTCTGTATACTGTGTTAGATATTACGTATTGACAACATTATAATATATGCATTAAATGTACCATTGAAATATATCTATGACTTCCTATATATAGTCCCATACCAATATATTTGTGTTATATCATAACATCTACTCATCATTCTAAAAAAATCTCAAATATTTCACAAGCATAATTATTTTCTTCTTATCTTTAAAGTTTTAAGCATAAAAGGTTTAGATATGATTTTTTTAAATTTATCATCTTAGCCCTATAATAACTTTGTTCTTTATTAGCTATTTTTACGACAATAACGAAATGCTTCCGATCACTCTAAAACTATAGCGCATTTTTCTAATGGACTGTATTCATTTATGGCAAAATAAACAATAGACAAGGCCATCACAGGGCTTAAAGAGTAAATATAAATACCAATGAGGGCAAGTCTTTTGATATTGAAATGTAACGAAACTAGACAGCCGGCTAATAAATCATAGTTTTGATATCTTTCGTACTCATTAACTTTCACAAATATTCCCTCTTTCCATAAATAATACCATAAAAGCCAAGAAATTGTTTGAAAAAGCTATTGCTCTTGATTATTTTGAAATAAAATGACTTTTTTTTGCTAGAATAAGGCATGAATAAAATATTATTTAAAACTCCCTAAGTATTCAATTTAAGACATTCTAGACGAGACTTATATTAATAACGACCGACTTTAAAATAATGATTGAAATATTGAAAGGACAAAGCGTATATGTACTTGTAAATCGAACATTTTGGGCATAGAACTACGTTTTGTCCTTTTAATCAGTATACCCGTCGTTAATTAAGGTCATTTTGTCAGCTATAGATAATGAATAGAGGAACTCAATCATAAATGAAATGAACGATTTATATTCCTTTATTGTGCCAGTTGCAATAGAGGTCATATGTAAAGAGGATAGAAATAAGAGACAAAGACAGCAATAAATTGCGACTTAATTTGACACTGGACCAAATGTCAGCAGTAAATTGCTACTGGGTTTGACACTAGACCAAATGTGAGCAATAGCTTGATATCTGACAAAACGACCTTCACACGATGCCACTTATTTAAGAAAATGTTGTCAATCGTGTTCAATTCCTATACTGTTCCGAAATGTAAGTATATAATAGATTTTTGCTACAAGTGTTACCAGCTTTTAAATTATACATGTATAGTTATTGTTTATATACATTGATTTATTATTGTGACAGATATTCATCTTTAGAATTAAATTTTACGTAAAAAAGAGCTAAAAGGCCATTTACGAGGAAAATGCATAGCTAAAAACGAGTTTGTCTCTAATATTAATAAAAAAAATTGTTCTAAAATCCTATGCTAATGTGAAAACCTGTAATAATAATAAATCGGATTTCAAACAGACCAATATATATTTTAAGAAATTTAACGTAATATTTTGTCTTGTAATGGCATTTCTACTGCATTTTCGACAAAATTTTATAAGAAAATCTGAATACATATTCAAATAATGCCTTTCTATACTACAAGTACTTCCGAGTCCGGTAATTTATAAAAAAATATACTTACGTGATTACCATAGCTATGTTCAAATAAAATAAAGGTTTTTCTGAACCAGGCTTCACTTTAATTCACAAGATTACTATGGCTAATTTATAATTTGCCATTTTACTTTGCGGTCTTCTTTTGTTGAATGGAAATGGTTTAAACCATCCTATTGTAACCAAACATGAAAATACTTCATTTAAATTTTTAAATAAACGTATTAAAATATTAAAATCCTGATATTTTATTGGGTTCTCGTAGGAGGACAACAGGATCAACAGGAGGTCAACTCTTGATAGATACAGTATTTTTTAAACCACACAAAAATAATCAGAAAACTCTTATTTGAATTATTTAAAATAAATGAATATTAAAAAAGTAGGTATTTGTACAATTAATTTTGCATTTAAAAATCATCTTCTAATCAAATAACATAACTAAATAACTCTGAACATTCGGAATTATAATTTTCTTTAATATTTTTAAAAATTGTTATAATGGACACAAGTATGTCCGGTACGTTCAAACTCAAAAATGTAATATGTGCGCCTGAGTTAAAAATGTATAGAGTTCCAACAGTTGTCCTACCTCGATTCTTGCTACTTACATGTTTGAGATTACAAATTACATAATACATATTTAATATATATTTAGTAACATATCAAAACTTTCATTGTTGGCGTCGTTTTTGTTTTCATTTTTTTTAGCCATGAAGATAATTTAGTATTGAGATTTGCCAAATTGTGACTGCCATTAATTTCAATGTTCGGTAACCTTGTGAAGTGAAATGTTATCTTTGTAAACAATTTTATATTATACAAAATTATTCTAATTGAAGTTATATTTTAGGGTTGAATATAAATACATATTGTTTGAAAATCAAAGGTGTTTCAATGACAAGTCAAAGTTACGTTGATATATTTTCTGTAACATTTATTTTGGAAGATTTCTGTTATGCGCTCATATGTTTCTGCCTTATCTTACCGGGCTATTTTATTTTAATTTTAACGTTTTCCTGCAAGTTGCTTCTGCCATTTTTCCAAATATCAACTTTAAGAATCTTGTATAAAGCACGACTTTAGAAAAAAAATGCGTGACTTTAAGATGTACATTGTGTTGGTTTGGTTAGTCGTCTAGTTCTCAAGAGGCGCCACAGTCCCCGCTCGCTGTGTTCGGCCAACCAAAGGTGAAGACGCCCTCGGCCCCGCCAGCCGCAGGTCCGCTTGACGAGGGCACCTCGATCGACCCGCCACAACCACCACAACCACAACCAAAACCACCACCTGTCAAACAAAAACCTCAAGTTCCCCGGAAACCGCAGACGAAGCGAGTTAGTTTCACGCAGGATCTAAGCGAACCGTACCGTCGAACGATGTTGACGAACGACCACATAACGCCTCAACTTTCACCGCATGGGATGCATGATACGACCGCGGAAGATCCTATATATACTAACGTTGCATGCGATGACAATATTACTCAACTAATACAAAATCGACCGACCGAATCAGAATTAACAGAAAAATCGTCCGACTCAATACGTAGTGACGACTTTATTATACCTCCTCCGCCTTTATTCGCGACGAAAGTAAGTCAGAGTCATTTAATTCATGAGAGACCACGTGAGCTAGAAGGTCCGCTTATCACTATTGTTCCTGAGCGAGTTGTACTCCCAGAACTTGTTGAGGCTGAAACGACCATGCAATCTTCCAATTCCACTAATTCACCAGAGTCTGAATTTCCCCCATCATTAAATTACGATGCTTGTCCGGCCCTCACTTCCTCTTTTAGGTTAGAAGAAAATTTGTCACGTTCGGCCATTTTCTCTGAAGTACCATCTCATCATATTGTACGTTGTGACCTTCCAGTAGACGAAGACATAATTTTAAATAGAATTAGCACTAGCCCCACTGGTGACCCCGAACCGCCTGAACTCTTACACGCACAATATAGAACTCTCCCTACTGTCTCGCACGTTCCTAACTCCCCTTGTTACTTACACCCTGAGAGACGCTACTTTGATGCATCTTTGACCCCTGTAGAAGATCAGCCTTCAATAAGAGACTTAAGAACGAAGCAGCTATCACCGCAAATGGTACACTCCACTTCGTATCCACCAGCAAATCCTTACCCTCACCTAACGACGGTGGCAGGGACCTTCAATCCATACACATGCACCGTCCCAACACGCGTACATTCAGCCGATAAATCAAACGATTCCAATAATGCACAATTACCTATGCTAGTTCGCGCTGTAGAAAAAGATTTTAATGCTAATATTACTCCTGCGCTTTCAACAAAATTGAGCGATACAAGTAAAAGTAATCAGTCGGAAAGAAGAGTACGTTTTGGTGAAGTGATGACTGCGCCAGAGTATGATATGTTACTAAACAACACAGAACCTGTGAGAGAAGGGAGTAGCTCGCCTGCCCCCAGCCTGAAACCAGCATGGACCAGGAAAACCAAATCCTTCGCCATCGGCGAGGTAATATTTTAATACGGCATCTTATCAACACACAAACACCGCTTCTTTTGATTGTGTTCGTCGTCAACTCGTTCTAATTATTCGACCTAAGATACACAACGTCATCGTCCTTGTACCCCATTTCTTTCCACTCGGTCATCAACGGGCATCAACTTTTAATATACTTTGCATGTTATAATTTTACTTATTATTCATTTATGCGCATATAATTTATTAACGACTGCTGGGCTGCATGGGTGTCGAGGTCTGGAGTTGGGATATCATGGCTTGTAAATAGTACTCTGACGCTTTTTAACCATACAACAGTCACTTCGTTAGTTGATCACGTCATATTAACGATTCATTCGCACTCATATTCCATTTAATATTTTCAGGCTTCCCCACCTCAATCTGGTAATTTTGTGAAAGCATCTGTCAGCGATAAGAAAAAGTTCTTTGAAAATGCAATGGAAGAAAGTCACAAATCATCGCCAAGACCAGGTTAGTGATACTAAAATAATTAATATATATTGAATATACTCGTATGGATATAGTAAGTATTTCGCCTATATTATAAGCAAAACACAGCAGTACAAAAATCAAAATTTATATTTCAGATAAAGTATTCACATTTTTATCAGCGGATGAAGTGGAGAAATTGAAGCAAGAAGAGGAGAGAAAGATGGCGTCACTATCACACTCTGAACTCGGCTCATGGTCTCCAGGAGAAGACCATCAGAGCGGAGACAGTTCACACTCAGACGATGAACCTTACGAGAATGGACACAGGTAACACTTTGTTATAAGACAAAACATATATGTAAAGAATTAGGCAAAATTAACCTTATCATCGGTGATGATGATGGACCTCGTCTAGGCTAGGCATATCTACGGTTGAATACTAAGACTTGCATACACAGGCCTAGCGACGCACCACCAACAACTTTGGTGTCTATAAGCCACGGTTGTCTCTTACCATTAGGAGACCCGTGTGCCTGTTCGCTGTCTTTTACTGATGGTAAATCAGGAGAGCCGTGTATTTGTTAGTTTCCTTCCATAAAAAAACAGCATAAAGACTTAACTAATTGAGTGGATTAATTTGACCATATGACCAAAATGCCTGAAAAACTGATGTAATGCGACGAGGAGAGATAATGTATCGTGTTTGAGTAGTTTATATTGTAGCGAAGATCATTTTGAGTATTAAATATTTACTAAAATCTCTTTTATGATTCATACAACGACGTATTGACCTCGCGTTGACAGTGAACAGTGACGTCACGTTTCGTTTTTTGGATTTTTTGGGCCATATCTAAATCATATACATATTGCCTATTATTATTTTTATAGGACGTTGCTCTCTCATTGGAGAAAGTAGAAGAGCAGAATTTTTACTCCGTGCGTAAGTTAATCGTGTTTAAATAAGTCTTAGTTTTATGTTTTGTTAGGTGTTATGGCATTTGTATTCATTTGATAATATAACAATATTTAATATATGATAATAAACTGAAATACGTTCGCAGAGTCGTCTTCTAAGTCAGCAACTATGTTTTTTAACATAAACTTTACAAAACTGCGACGGAAATGTTTTAATAAAATATTATCTTTCAGTCAACAATGATTAACAAAATATGTTGATTCATTTGAGTTGTAATTCTTTTTTCTTATCATGCTGTCGAAAAATAAGATAATGTCTGTTATGTTCGAACGAAATAGATAAAAAAATAGCTATCCCTAAGGTAACAATAGAAATAAGGTATTAACATAAAGGTTTGTTTCATATCACGTTTGTGCTAAAATCGGGTATTATAAAGTTGAATTAACACTTGTACTGATATATTTTCACTTTCTTTATCATTGTGTTTGTTTTGATTGAAGCAAACTAAGGAAAACTAAGCGGTTTGTAAAATGATGCTTGATTAAGATTTTCTATTAAGTGCACTTATTGGTACATTCACTTTTTTAATTAAAACTCTTGTGTTCATTTTGTATAAAAGAAAATCAAATTAAAATTGTTTTAATATTGTACACAACTTAAGCATGCACTTTTTTCAATTTTTTATTATGTAATTATGTTTAAAGCATGCAAAAAATCCCAAAAATTGGTTCAGATAGTTGTTTTATGCCACTTTGGCAAAATTGTGTGGATTTCCAGTACCTTTTTTATACCATAATCTCGCACTTTTCACAAAAACCTCCGTATTTAGTAAATTAAATAGATATTATTTAAATTAATATATCCAAACAAACTACACAAAATGATTGTACCCCAAATAGCCAATAGTGCTAGACAATGATATCATTACATAGAAATACTTAAATAGATACCAAAATATATTTAATAGACACCCAGAGCCGGAAATAAAAACGTCTATGTTCATCTGACAAATGCCTACTAACCTAACCCGAGTCTCGCGGTTAGTCGATAGCTGTAGGAATTTATGCTGCGGAGAAAATAATAACAAGGAACATAAACAATTTTTTTTGGACGGTAGCGTTAGGCGTGTCACCGAGGCGGTCAAGTTATTTAAATACTTGCCTCAGCCACGTCACTTATTTTTAACGCTGAAAGTTTTCGGATGTGTTTGTTCCCGTCATATATTTCTTATCCTTTATAGAGGTAGCGTTGTGAAGTGTGATTTAAATCGTGAGACGTTGCTATAATTTTAAACTTCTCGGAATTAAATAAGACATCAAACGATGAAAAAATCATGCCGGTGACATTATCGAGACTATTAGGAATACCCCGACTCTAACGTAGGCGCCTAGAATTCTAACCGATTGAAAACCACCAATTCGAAACGTCATTCATATTTACAATTTTGACGAACTATATATACACTATAACTATATACTATACATTTTTTCGTTCTCCCTTCATAAGGTAGATTCTCGAAGCGAGCATCGGGATCATCGAACGCTTCAGCACATAAACGGTTCATATGCGTCATATCCCGATCACAAATTGCATATAGTAAATAGTTGTATTGTGCCGCCAGCGTGTCCCCGGGGGCGGCGAGTCCGGGGGCGGTGAGCCCGTCGGCCAAGTCGCGGCGGCGCGCGGGCGGCGCGTCGGAGGACGCGGGCGCTCGTGCCGCGCGGCGGGCCGCCTGGCGCGCCGCGAGACTGCGCTCGCTCGAACAGGTACACTCAGCTGCTTGTCTCACATCCGGACTTTAAAAAAAAGTTTCTATTTTCCATTTTCAATAAGGAATATGCATGTGTTTTTTTTATTTTTTTAAACAATACTTCAAGTAATTATATAACTGAAAAAAA
>DVZL01007400.1:0-10769 GCA_018236625.1 Lasaia peninsularis
GTTCAGGGTTTCAAGACTTTTGTTTGTTTTATGCCTTATTTCCAGGTGTCGCGGATGTTCGTGGGCGGCGATGGTCAAGTTCTGTCACTTGCCCGTTTGCCTCCACTTCTATAAACATACATTAAGATTATACATTTTTTTATAATAAACTAGCTGTACCGGGAAACTTAAGGGATAAAAATTACATTCAAAAGAAAAATAATGAAAAAAAACTTAACTTTTAAATTGATTGATTTATGAATGATGGAACGATCAAATATTTGACAGAAATGTTTCTAAGGATAACCGAAATAATTATTTTTTCTACATTTGTAACATTTTTTTCATTACTTATTTCACAAATTATTCAAAAGTTCACTTCACACTTCACGAGTTTTAGCGAGTAAAAGCGATCATCGTATAAATATTAACAAATATTGACATTAATATTTATAAGATACTAACGTCACTCAATTGTTTTGCCTTCCCGGAACCCCTCCAACTCTTTTAACTTTATAGTTGGTATAAAAGTTCAAATTCACTTTTAGGTATTACGAATCTTTTGTATGGAATAGATGAATGTCGTTTTTAGACTTTTTCGGGCAATTTTTTATTTTTCTCTCCGTAAGAAACATCCTCGTACTTCAAAGATTATAAAAAAAATAAGTAGCGATATCGGTTCAGCCGTTCTCGAGTTTTGCGCTTAGCAACACATTTAGTGATGTTGATGTTGTCAGAGGCTGCGCCCTCGTAGTAAATTTGTATCGACTCCTCGCCGCCTTGGGGTTCAATTTTGAAAAACCCTTCCTTAGTAAATATCTACGTTTTAAAAGAGGTATACGAAATCCTAAGTTTCTAGCTATAAAGGTTTGCCCTGTCCGTTGACATCAGTCACTTCTACCTTTTATATACAATACAATCAAGGGGTTTTTTTACGTATTTTTAACCGATTCTAAACAAGAAGGTTCTCAATTTTGTTTTATTGAACCTTTTATTTGTAGTGTTGTTCCGCGATTACTCCGTCAAATCCCAATGGATTTTGATGATTTTTTTTGTATTGTATTGGAAGTTTTTTTATTATACCTTTTTCAGAGTAGGAAAAATTGGTTTAGCACTTTTTGAATTATCAACAAAAAGTAGTTTGTCTAGACTAGTAGTTTACGTAGAATATAACCTGGCTGTCGGGCCAGAGTTAATAGGCTATCTTTGTTGGTATGGTCCACCATGTCACTTTTAACATCAAGTGACATGGTGGTCATATGCCTGTCTATTATCGAATAAAATAATTCAGTCAAGTGCGAATCGGAGTCGCTAGTAGTAGTAGTAGTAGTAGAGTACATTTTATATATTTATTTTATTATGTTTTCGGTGTTTGATGTTATAGCAGCAAATAAAAAATATATCGTCTGTGAGAATTCAACTTTCTAGTTATCACAGTTCATGAGATACAGTCTGGTGAGACAGACGCACATCGGAATCTTAGTAGGTAATAGGGTTACGTTTTTAATCCTTTGCGTGCGGAACCCTAAAAAACGGCGTGATAACGAAATTGTAGTCTGTTTGTTGCGGGTTTACTCTGCTTAAATTATTGTAGGTACATGTATTTTCGAAATAATTATTATTTTCGATTTATAATTATTGTCCAAATAGCCAACCGGCTTCGATATTTTTTTTGTTTAATTGATTCAGTTTGACATAATATACCTACTACACGAAAACCTTTGAAGATTTTTATCTGTGCGTGGGGCTGTCGTAAAATTTATTATTAACACCTGATATCGCGTATTACGATAAGGGGTTTCTCAGTAATAAGGCTTAGGTACTTAATCACTTCTGTAGTTAAGCGTGGTCGGCGTCCGACTTCGGCGCACGAGGTCCTCGGTTCGACTCCCGGCTGGGTCAACTTGTACTATTAGTTTTTTCCAGAAAAATAAATTAATAAATATAGTCACGACGATATTACCGAAAGTGTAGGAACTGGTACATAAATGCACCCGCGATTAGCCGACGATATTAGGTCCAATATGATATGTGACAGGTGGCAAGTCTCTCGCCATATTGGGCATAAATACAATCTTGCCTCTACCTCTACAATACCTCTACAATGCTACCTTTTACCTATGCTTTTTTATATAAACTCTAAAAATATTCCATTTTATTTACAATATTTTGCATTACTGACTCCTTTTTAGGGTACCGTACGCAAAGGGTAAAAGAACCCTGTTACTAATACTCGGCTGTCCGTCTGTCTGTCTGTCTGTCTGTCACCAGGCTGTATCTCATGAACCGTGATAGCTAGATAGTTGAAACTTTCAGAGATGACGTGTTTCTGTTATCGCTGTAACAAAATATAACAAAATAAAAGAAATATACCTATTATAAAGGGTGCTGTCATACTACAAACGTAATTTTTTTCGTAATTTTTATAGATAATGGTAGGACGGCACCATTCGTGTGTAAGTCCGACTAGCATTTGACGATTTTTTTAATTTAATATTTATCTGATTAGCTTTATGATGGTGTTTTTATAATCAATAGTTTTTATTAGGTTGTTGAAAAATCTGTATTTTTACCAAATAAAAAATCTTACCCAAAAATTTGTTACATTTTTTATAATAAATCCTAATACTAAAGCGGCTAGTCAAAAATAAGTTACATTATATGTTCAAAAATGTTTTAAGCGATAAAATTATTTTTTTATTTAAATAAAATCATTTAAATTTAGAATCTTTTTTATACTATCTAACAGACAAAAGATTCTATTTAAAGTGACTTTTTCGAAAATGTCATTAAAAAAATCAAGTTGAGATGCTTCTTTTACCAATCGGCTTAAGATCGAATAAAAAATCATATCTACTGATATTAAATCTTCTATATCTATGTTAAGTCATTATTAATAAGGAAATTTCTAATCTTGTTGCACAAGTATGAAAAATAACTGAACATATAGATGGTAGCGTAAGTCTATACTCATCTCTGTTACTCATATGTGGAAACAGAGATTAGATAAAGATGGATATAGTTTGTTACGTCGACGAACGGCTTTTGGGTAGACGCTCCGCCTACAAGCATTCCATAGGCAGTCGTTGGCCGAGGCACAATAAAAAAAAACAGCGTAACAAGGGCCTAAAGGTTCGGTCCAGGCATTATTCGACGTGGCAGTAAGGAGTCGTGTCCTGTGCCTAGAAAAAGTGTTAAATCATAGTGCACAGACTATATATCTAATTTGCTTGGTCATCTGCAGTTGCATTTTTTTTAGTGGCCAGTCATTGGAAAATAGTGTTGTGGTTTTTTTTTCTAATTTGCGCGCGAAATCTTAGAAAGGTGAGTGTTTTTTTTTTATTTTATCCGGCGGAAGTCTTTGTTTTTTTTTAATTTAGCACAGTGATTTATAAGTGTAAGCACTTAACTCAGGCTTAATGTTATTTTGATTACTTTTGAGTTCTAATACTTAATATTAGATGAAATATATTATAACGGTACCGAACTAAAATATCTGACCAACAATAAGAGTTATTAATTTATATTTTGCTGATATTGAAAAGGAGAAACTTCTTGTCTGAATATTTTATTCCGTTACTAATTCTTTTTCTAGAACTTTGTAATGATAGATTGATTTTGTCAATTCTTTTTAAACTGAGATTTTGACCTGATGTTAAATAAAGGTGATTATTTGTTGAAAGTGTATTTTTTCGAATTTAACGTGTTTTAGGCAGGATTTTTTTTTATAAAAAATAATGATACCTTATAATAAAACCTTACCTTTCCTTATATACCCTTATAATTCTGCAAAACTAAAATTATACGTGGTCTACACACAGTAGGTATATAAGTATTTAACTTAATCTTATCTTGCAAGTGTTAAATAAATATTATTTTTACACACGTTTTCCAGTTTAAATTAAAGTAAAAATTATTATTTATTTATTCTTCAACTAAAAAGGTGTAAATCACGCATTAATGACAAAATCCTTGTTCTGTTGTGGTCGATTTGTAAATAGTTTTTACACTATATCTTATAATATTAGTATTTATAGCATATATAATGTATAACTGTTATTGGCTTGTTGGCCTTATACTGTAATAAATAAATAAATCACATCTGGCCCAAAATTAGTTATCGTGTTATGTGATCAAATATAATGGCTGTGAAAATACTAATAGGCATTAAAAAAATAAAAACAATTTTATATTAAACTAGCGACCCGCGCCGGCTTCGCACAGATATACTATACATATTAGGCCCTTAAATCACTGTATCTATTTAAGAAAACCGCATCAAAATCCGTTGTGTAGCTTCAAAGATTTAAGCATACATAAGGACATAGAAAGCGACTTTGTTTTATACTATGTAGTGATAATTTGCTTACGTTGAAGTTAGATCGATTTGCGTAATTTGTCCAGATATATTTATTACTATGTACTTAGGGATGTATTTACAGGATAACCTTTTTTGTTTTTTTTATTATCTTAAAAGTTGTATTTTAATGTTTGCGTCTGTATTTTGTACGAGAATACACGAAGATGATAGTGATGACAAATCAAAATATTCAGACTTTAGGTAGGTATATATCCATACTAATATATAATATTATAAATGTGAAAGTAATTCTGTCTGTTTATCTGTATGTTACGCTTTCACGCCTAAACCACTAAACCGATTTTGATGAAATTTTGTACAGAGATAGAGTAGACCTTGAGGAAGGACATAGGCTACTTTTTAACCGATCACATTAAAAAGAGGGTATGTTTTTACGCGATTACTATTATAAGTCGGAAAAATGTCTGCCCTTTGAAAGTTCTCTGTATTATTAAAATAATTCACGCGGGCGAAGCCGCGGGCGGATAGCTAGTCTAATATAAGTCTGAATAAATAAAAAACTGTCCAAGTGCGAGTGGGACTCGCGCACGAGGGGTTCCATTATCCGTAAAATGGCAAACAACACGTTTATTGTTGTTCGCATACAGCAAACATGATTTTAGTTGGTATTTGTTATAGCGGCGTCTGCAAACCTCATCTATGAACATGACATTTTTTTAGCTGTAAAATACGAAAAAATATAAATTAAAAACGCATTTTTTTATTTTCATATTTTTAATATTACTCTTTTAAAGATATTTTATTATTTATATATTCAATCCTAATATTAGGTACCTAGGCATAAATGCAAAAGTTTGTTAGGTAGTGGGTGTGTGTGGGTCTGTTAGTCTTTGATGCAAAAATTATTAACGGATTTTCACATTTTTTAAGTTTTATAGAATACATAAGAACAATACATGGGCTACTTTTTAACTGACTACTGTTCAAACGAGTGGAGCCGCGGTGGAATGCTAGTGTGTAATAATTCTCTGAGAACCCCACACGATACATCTTACAGCTGGCGTGATGATGTTTTATTGCCATTTAAGAAAAATTCAAGTTGTAACATATAATATCCTGATAATGTATAACAATATATCTACTCCTACATTAAAAACTTCAGTACTTACTTTATAGAATTCACACGGAACCTACCTGTGAACTATGGTACCTACTAAAAAGAATCTCTAAAATCAATTTGTTACTGACCAAATAATCGGTTAACAAACATAATATAAAAATATACGTTTGAACTGAAAACCGTCTCCTCTTGGAATTGGTTAAAAAGTTCATCGATCTAAGTTTTTTTACGACTCAAAAACTTTAATTAGTCTTTTATAAACATTCCATTACAACTTTTGATTGCATTTCTCAAAATATCCTGCTAATACTTGATGAATTAGATTTATAGCCGCGGCGGCCATGTTCCATCCCGGTGGTAAAAATTGGGTTTTTTTCTGTAAAACTAGAGATTTTGTAAAACGCATTTCAGATTTAATTCTCCGTGGATCAGCGCGGAATTCTAAATTTGAAGTAATTTTTAAAAAGCCATGTTATTCTACTTTCAAAATTCAGTTATTTGAATTTTAGCTAGTGTTTTCGTATAAATTAAAATTGGATTTTTGAATAAGAGTGCTTGTATAATCAATCTAAACCGATAATAGACCAACTATTGGTTTAGTCAGTTTAGTTTTGGAAATTCTAAGTTGAGAACGAGGTTCGAAGTCGGCCTATTATTACAATTAATGTTCGGCGTTTTTGTAAGAAAAATAATTAAGAAATACGTAGAAATCTTGGCTATTGGCATTTCGGAACTTGGTGTGTATACCTATATGTATTTAATATTCTTGGTATATATATTTATCTTCGTATATGTATTTAATATTAGAATTAATTAATATTTAATATTATAATTAAATACATACCTTAATTAGAATTAATTTGGAGGTAGAGTTCTGTGCAGCAACCCGCTCGGGTAGGGATCCACCGCCTTACCTATTCTTGCCTGTTCTGGTTCGGAGGTTAGGGTACTTACACATACAATCTAACAGCCAGACCACAGACAGTGACGCACCTACAACATTCATGGTGTCTATAGGCCACGGCTGTCTCTTACCATCAGGAGACCCATATGCCTGTTCATATATATTATCCCATAAAAAAGTATTTTTCTATTGATTTTAAAACTTTTTAATAGTAATTATCCTATTCCTGATAAAGATATGCCCATAAATATGAAAATTACAAAAGTCAATCCAGCCGTTCTCGAGTTACAAATGGTGTCACTAACACGACTTGGTTTTTGTAGATAATACTAAAAACCGATTACTAAAATGTTTTAAAAAATGCCTCGTAGAGATGACTAAGGATTGCTAAAGTGTACTACCAAGGTTGCGGAATTATCTTACAGATTATAAAACCGTTGTAAGGTCTTATCATTGATAAACTTCTAGGTAGATGGTCTCCCATACAAACTTCTGATGAACTGTACCTACTTACCAAGGTCTGATGCAGATCACGGTGCTGGGATATTTTACTGCTAATATGTATTGGTTTTTTTTATGCCGGGATATATTTTACTTTCGGTTAGGGTTATTATTTTATTGACAACTAGCTGTAGGTACCCGGCGCGACTCCTATTATGATCTGCACTGCGGACTACATATTTGTATTGTAAGATAAAGTCTTTTTCTCCCCTCCGGCCAAAAAGATACTTTTTTCTTGTAAATATTTATGGGGGGCAATACAACAAACATGATTTTGTTTGTCATTTCTACAAATAATGGTACGGCAACCATTATATGCGAGTCCCACTCGTACTTGGCCGATTTTTTTATTATTTCCAATAAAATCGTGATATTCAATGGTTGGAGTGCTTTGATGGTCTCTTGATGATGAAGTTTAAAATGTGAGCTTTGACGAGTTCTTATAACATTTTCCTTAAGACTATATTTAGGTGCTTAAAGATGCCACAAGTTTTTTTTTGTATTTATGCAATTTTTTTTGTTTATTTTTAGTACATAAGTAAATGAAAAGTAAATAAATCAAAACCAACAAAAAAGTGTTCCGTATAATTATCAATAAATACGGCAAAAAATTATGTTTCTTCTATGGGAGTACCCTTCATATACTTATTTTATTCTGTTTGTAGTATTTGTTGTCATAGCGGCAACAGAAATACGCCATCTGTGCAAATTTCAACTTTCTAGCTATTATGAAATACAGCCTGGTGGCAGACGGACAGACAAACGGACAATGAAGTCTTAGTAATAGAGTTCCATTTTTACCCTTTGATTATGGAAATATATACCTACCCGTAGGTGGGGAAGACTCCATCGTTTGCGCTTGGTGAAACTACATTTATGTAAGATTATCTACCTACGTGATATGCATTATTTATATTTATATGAAGTCATATATTTTTAAAGATAAAATGTTTATTTACTTAATTTTTAAGAAAATTGTAAGATGCGATTGTGATAAATGTTTTTATTTCTTAAGATTTAATAAGTGTATCAAATGTGTGTTTGGGTTTATACGCACGCTACAGTCCCTGAGGGTATGCCTAATAAATCAACATAACAAAATGGCCGCCAACCATAATGGTATCAATGTCACTCATCCATCATCGAAAATCGCGGAACGTCAAAATATTTTCTATACTTTCGGGATTTAACTTGCCGTTGAATCACTTAAATGTCTGAAAGTATCTAAATGCTAAATATTATTAAAAAAATATATAGATGTCACTTTGCGGGAAATCATCAATTCTTCTACAAAAACTAGGTATTTTTTATTAAATAGTAGAGTTTTGAATTATTAATCTTGAAAATCATAGTGTCAGTGCTCCCCATTGTCGAGTGTAATGCAACGGATAAACTTGAAGTGTTAAACACTTGACACCAATAAAAAAATAATTTTGCTTATGGTGCAGTACGACTTCGTTTTTAGTTTATCTGAAAAATGTAACGTTGTTTTAAATTGAATTTTTGCCCAATATGGCGAACTTGCCACCTGTCATAACATGGGATCTAATATCGTCGGCTGATAGTGGGTGCATAATTCTCTCTGTGTACCTCTTTGCGGATACAGGCTTGATGATATTTACCTATTTAGACCTTTGGTTTCTATTCCGTAGAACTTGATCAAAATTGACGTAGTAGACTTATGATACCTTGATGAAAAAAGCTTATCTATTCCTATATCGTGTTCCGGTCCGGAGGTTAGGGTAGTCGGTAGACTGGCACACCAGGCCTAACATCCCGGTCACAGGACAGCGACGCACCTACAACAACTATAGTGTCTTAGACTACGGTTGTCTTTTACCAATTTTTTTTTATGGTGCCAATACCAATACGAGAGCCGTGAGCTTGTTCGCTTCCTTATTTTATAAAAAAAACGGTGCAGGAGAGCTTCATACCGTCCGCACTTATGGTGTACGAAAACCAATATTACATTCACAGGCAAAATAATAAGAAAAAAATTTTTGAATTGAATTGGTTTCTGAACGACCGAACGTACGTCAAACGTTTGACAGGTTGATATAGCTTCTAAGGGAAAACGAAATTGTTAGTTTTCTGTATTTCTAGCATTTTTTTCATATTTACTCAACCTTTAGAGCTTCCCTAGACTTTCAGAAAATACCTAATTCTAAACCAAAATTACCCAAATCGGTCCAAACAGTTTTCGAATTTTAGCGAAACTAATGAACTCTAATTGATTTTGAAAGTTCCGTACACAAACGGTAAAAAACGGAACCCTATTACTAAGATTCCGCTGTCCGTCCATCTATCTGTCTGTCACCGAGCTGTATCTCGTGAACCATGATAGCTAGAGAGTTTTCACCGACGATGTGTTACTTATACCGCTATAACGACAAATACTATAAACTGAATAAAATTATTATATGAAGAGTGCTTATCACACAACAAACTTTTTGCGGTTTTATAGATAATGTTACGGAACTCTGAGTGCGCGAGTCCGGCTCGCTCATGACGGAATTTTTTATACAATATGTAGAAGATTATATCAGTTATATTATACCAATTATCTTCAGTGTGATGAAGTACAAGATGTGACGCATCTTTTTCGATTTTGTAATGTGGTCAGAATATAAAGATTTTGATTGTACATAAAAATAACGTTACAGAATACAAGGTCTCAAGGACCGCGTCAAGGGTTCCCAAACCACATATCGATTGTGTTCCAAAGAACCGCCCACGACCGGGTCCGGGGTCATTGGGTTTTTAAATCGTGATTCAATTGTACAAAACCCGTTTCAACATCGTAACAAAGATCTGTTTTGTGAGGGTTCCTCTGTGTTGGCTGAGATTGGGTGGATTTTGTAATGACCGACCATATTTGTTTTTCTTTTTGTTCTAATTTTACCCACTTAAGGTTAACTATTTTAAGTGAATATGTTTGAAAAAAGTTTACCTCCACGCCTATTATACCCGAAGGGGTAGATAGAGGTGTGCTAGTATATCCGGACTCGTAAGTCCAGGAGATATACTAGTACACCCACGATTAGCCAAGGTACTAGGGCCCTGATGTGATGGTGGTAAGCCTGTCGCCACTTCGAGCATATTTCAATCCCGGGCATTGTAATGCTTACTCAGAATAATAAAATTACATTAAAATCGGTGAAATAGGTATGTAGAGTTAGGGACGCACACAACTGAGAAACATATAAATGTTAAACAATACCAGCTGTTCCGGCGAACTTCGTACCACTCACACTTAGGACTATGAAAAATAAATGTTGTCCGATACTCAGACCTATACGGAATGCATGTAAAATTTCATGAGGATCGGTCGAGATGCGTCGAACAGGTTTGGCAATAATTTTATATATTAGATAAGCTATGACATGTGACGGCTTCGTCCGCGTTTTTATTTTATACATTCCTAAAATAAAAGTAGCCTAAACCTTTTATTATTTCATCAGTTGCCTACCAGTGAAAGTCTCATCAAAATCGGTCAAACCGTTTCAGGGATTAGCGGGTACAAACAGACAGACAGATTGACAGACGGAAAAAAAATCTAAAAAATACTTATGCGTTTAGTTAAAAGTGGTAATTTTAATATTAGGTACATACGGACACTCAAATTTTATTCATTTGTATAGATGATACGGACAAAGTCGCATGCTAAGCTAGTAAACAAGAACCACAACCAAACTCATTAATGTTAATACAAACCGGGCATTTCCAATTGAGAAGACAATTGTTTTTAATTTAGATCGTCGGCCATCTTGGTGTTCTCATGGTTGGTCTGCTTTCTCTTTCCCACATGTGTATTTTGTATATATTTCTCCAATAATTAAGTATGATAGCCATGATTTTTATTACATTATTAGGATTACTCCAATGTTATTTTTTTCGTGGAAAGAATAATAAAACAGATATAGTACAATACGAATGTGGATGGC
>DVZL01007401.1:0-10767 GCA_018236625.1 Lasaia peninsularis
ATAGGTATAGTTTTGTCCACCCTATCCGAATCTAACAAAATCAGTGATACGCTAAATTTTGACTTGCGCTTTATTAGGATTAGACCGACGCTATGTCTTTTCTTCAAATGCTTCGTTATAGTACGTGGATATCCCCGAAGGAGTAGGAAAAGGATTATATGCACCCACGATTAGCCGACGATATTGGGTCCCATGATGTGATAGATAGCAAGTCTATCGCCATATTGGGCACTAATCCAATCACAGGAAACGTTATGTTTTTCACAAGTTGCCTTGCCTTATCCGGGACTCTAACCCAGAGCCTTGTGCGGCAAAATCGTACACTAACTATTCTCAACCGGAGAAGCAATTTCTTTTTTATGCTTCAGTTTTATGTCTGGATAAAAGAATATTAGGGATGGGCAAATGGGGAAGAAATATCGATATATAACGTATTAATATTTTTCAAATCTATCGATAAATATTGTCTACAAAATATCTATATTTTGATATATCGATAATTTCTGCACAATAAGCGATTACCTATAAAAATTGTAAACATATTCGAAACTTCAGAGTAAATACACATCTGGCTGTGTAACTAATGCTTATGTATATATATTTTTTCAATTAAATTATCTTTTTTTCTGCAGCTTCCATAGCCATAATATATTTCTTATAACAACTAATTAAATTCTTTTCAAGTTAAGTTTACGTAAAATTATTGCACAACCGCCAATCAGGAAGATATTTTTGTCAAATTTCTTCAACTTAATAAAATAATGAATTCAATAGACTAAAACCACGAGATTTTTTTAAAAAGATGATGCCAATAATTTCCATTACATGTAATAAAAGGTTTTCCCTTTATGTATTATGTAAAGGAAAAACCTTTTGCCGTGTAATGTTTCCTTTTAAAAACCGTCAAAAATCGATGAACAAAAGTACACATTTCGAGTTGATTGGCAGACGTGTTTGTTCTCGAGCGCGAACAAACACCATGCTCGTGTTCAATATTCGTACCTACGTACTGTAGTAAACAAGTTTGTCTGCCCCGACGAAAATTATATTATCACAGCATTTTATTAAAGTACATGTACTTAGTGCACTTTTATTGCCTAAAAATGTGACCATATGACTAAGTTTTTTCTGCCTGTCTATATCTCAGTCACCAGGCTCTATCTCATGAACCGTGATAGTTAAAAAGTTGGAATTTTCACAAACACTAAAAACAGAGTAAAATAAATATTTTAAGTGGGCTCGTATACCGCCGTGACTTTTTGTCTTTTTCATAAATAATGGTATGGGATTCTTTGTGCATGACGACTCATACTTGGTCATTTTTTTATATTACCAGCTTCCGTTGACAGCAATTAAAAATTGAGGTTTTCCCTCAATATATTCCTCGAAATATGTTATTTTAAATAAAGACAACAGAAAAACAAGTCCAATTGCTTCAGCTTAGCAACGGGTTAAGCTATTTATTTTATAATAGATACAGTTCGGAAGAGAATCAAGGCCATCCGCACTTCTATCAAGCAACTCGTAAGACACTAACGTCAGCCAGTTTGTCTTTTATACAGTGACTAAAACAAAGTGGCGATACCATAGCATCAGTGGCCGGCATTGTCATGTTCTTGCATAAGGATGTAATATTGAATTTATTACCTCTAATCTCAGGTTGGCATTTTGTATAATTAGCTCTGAGATATTCATGTGATTTTTCAAATAATTAAACCTGCAAAATTCCAATTTCAACTTCATTGTGAAACCACCACCACAACGCACCAGCTAAGTAAAAAAACCGACCAAGTGCGAGTTGGACATGTACTAAAAAGAGCTCCGTATCATTATATGTCAAAACGGCAAAAATATACTTTCAACTTTCCAGATAACACGGTTATCATGAAGATATGGATTACATGTATGTATGTATGTTGTAATTACTTGTTTGATGTTTACAAAATTATTTAGAAAATAAATATTGTCACGCCCATATCCCCGAAAATGTAGGCAGAGGTATATGAGCACCCACAATTAGCCGACCATAATAGGTCCCATGATGTGACAGGTGGCAAGTCCGGCGCCATATCGAGCACAAATCCCATGTTTTCACTATAAAAAGAAGAAGAAGAAGGTGTTCTTCACTATAAGAGCACTCAGATATTGTACTTAAGTTAGAAAAACTCATTGGTACATGACGGGGTTTGGATCTGGACTACTGAAATGTAAGTCCGAAGCGCTTACCACTCGGCTACCAAGTTTCTCATAAGAAACTTATGGGAATTAAAACTATAGGTAAACAATAGCAACACATACAAGTTGCAATCAAACGTAATGAACGCGATAAAAAGGCAATTAATATTGAGCCTTCGTTTTATAATTAAACTTTACCAATACCGCAAAACCCGATACCTGGCGGAAATTCTTCTTTGTAATGAAATCAAGAGCCAGTGGAAATGAATCGAAAGGAGAGCGGATATCCGGAGTCCAATAAACTATTTCAATTAAATTTCATCAAAGTTCCAATCGTGAACTCTTTTACAAGTGTCGCTATCAAGTTTCAAAATGTGCTGCGTGTGGTTCAAGTGATAACCTTTTAAAAATGTATGGAGAAAAAAAAACAGGATAAAACTAATTAGTACTTTATAGGTTTAAACCCGAAGTAAAAGAAAGATAAATATAATGCCACAGAACATTTGTAATAACAAAATGATATAGATAAATACACGCAGAACTCACATGTACACAGACACACAAGCTCTCACCCACTCACATAGACATCCATCCACACGTAATAATAGAAACCTAATATACTAATAAAAATAAATAAAAAGTGTAATATTAGCGCAATCTACAAAGTGGCAAAAGAATGACACTTGCGTCACTGCTGTGTATAGTATAGCTATTTACATATTTTAGGAAGCAGGGATACAGTTTGTAAAAAGTATGTGTAAATTGGTGTACTAAATAAGTTATTCTTATTATGTATAATTTCTTATTGTTGATGTTTATGGAAAGTATTTTATTATTTCTACTATTATCTCAAATATTTGCAAATATTAGAAGAATAAAAAACAAAAGCCTTACAAATATTATGTTTGTAAATTATTACACATATACCTAGAATACTAATGAAAATGAATGTAAAGGAAGCTACACATTAATGTTGGAAACGTGACAGTTGGCCCTTGATACCCTTTGCCTACCTCGCAAGAGATTTGGCGTGAAGATATGTATATTTATGTATTTACTAATTATGATCAAAATGTCGTTACTGTTGATTTTATGAAAAAAAACTATACTTACGCCGATAATGTAATAAAACTTTTTAATGTTTTGTCGTTAACGATATTTGTTACTGAATTGGAAATCAATGGAAAATAAAATATTTTATTTTCTATTCTATTGACTGTCTCGCAATTTTACGTCTATTCTTGATACCAGGGGTCTATTTTAATTTATTCTAAATCAAAATAGGAGATAAAAAAATTAAGCCTTCTAAATTTAGTAATTCACTAGTTTTGTTTACATGTTCCTTAAAACAAACACAAAACAATTCTTCTACGCTTCAGCTTGTAACTTGAATCTCAAAAGTCAAGAGATCCTCGTAGAAAACTTGTTTCTAACTCTTTTTGAATTTGCTACTATTTTAAATTAGTAACAAGACATCTCTGTTTAGTTTGAAACTACACTTATCAAAGAACGAGATTATAATTTTGAGGTTGTAAAAAGTTTTTAAGGCATCATAAAAATGTGATAGGCTAAAATTTTCAAGAGTTATTCTACATTACACAAACATCAGAAAAGACAAGTTTTTTGTAAAGCATTTTAATAAAATGAGTATTTTCCATCGAGCATTTAGACACGCAAAGGAACAAAGTAAACATTCTGTATATGGACTAATCAATGAATTGCTAATTAATAGGCTTATCCTTAAAACACGAAACATGTGAAAATCGCGAGCTTAAAATTTCTCATTAAGCCGAGCTTAAGTATTCACAATATTGTGCCATAGATAAAGTACAACTCAATTAAAATTGGATTACAGAATAAGAGAGGGGATTACCATACGGGTGCAACTTTGATTTTCAACGCGTGGTTTCATGTAGGTGCTTAATCTATCTACATTCTACATGTACAACGGGTAAAAATAATATACTGAAGTATCAACGAACATACCAAACCCTTTGGACTAGAAACTTAGAATTTCACACTTATGAAAGTTTCCTCTGAGGAAGGATTTTCCAAAACTCAAGTGTAGGAAAGTATGTATGACCTAAATATCTTCAATGCATCAACACAGGTGCAGCTAATAGATTTGGATAAAATACAGCCTTATTAATGAAAATACACAAATAAATCGACATTAAACGAGTGCCATCTCGAAACTTCTATGTATTTTACGAGAGCCATGTAGGTAATAATGAGATCAGAGAAAGAGTGGGTGTAAAAATGAGAAAGGACCATGCTCCGATGATGTTCGGTCATGAGGAATGTAAGATTCGTAATCAAACGTGTTATCCGAGGGTGGTGTAAAGAGTCTCTGAAACCAGGGTGATAGTATGAAGAGATTAATAAATGTGGTGGAAGTTAGGCAGGTACGTAGGAATCGTGACACTTGACACTCAATAAACAAATAAATAAAAATTAAAAATTCTATATTATTCATCGTTGGTGCTGGGTGAAATTTCGAGATATTCAAAAGTGAAATTAGAAACACATGAACTTTATCACATATAACTTATAATTGAAAATTATTTATTAAAAAGCCAACCGGTTTCGCATGTAAAAAGTACATGTGTTTCTGATTTG
Source organism: Lasaia peninsularis (assembly GCA_018236625.1). NCBI lineage: Eukaryota > Metazoa > Arthropoda > Insecta > Lepidoptera > Riodinidae > Lasaia > Lasaia peninsularis. The sequence goes on from DVZL01007401.1 coordinate 4,795, forward strand.
AAATAATAAAAATATAATTTGATATAATATTTTCAGGCATTATACACTGTATAATATATAATGCTTGAAAAAGATTACTTGAAACAACACTTTTTTATATTTCCATACAATATATTCTTAATAATACTTAAAAGCTAATCGTGGCTAATCGTGGGTGTGCTCTTGTATATCTACTGGACTTACGAGTCGTGGATATACTAGCACACCTCTGCCTACCTCTTCGGGGATAATAGGCGTGAAGGTACTTTCTTTAATCAACTAAAAAGTTTTACGTACATGGCTGGTTTTTATTTATAAAACACAAGCATATTATACAATCAGTAATTCGGAATACTGAGATAAATAAAGGAGAAGAAAGAAATTGAAAGAAAGTGTCAGTCTAAAAATGAGAAAGGGCCTTCTCCGATGGTTCAATCTTGTGGAAAGAATGAAAGATTGACAAAACAGATATACCTACAATGCTACTGTCGATGGCAGTAGGTACCCGGGGAAAAATAGAAAAGTACATTCCACGGCCGAATTGTTTGTGCATTATCTGATGTTGGTGTCAAAATAAACGAGTTATGAACGTGGAGGAAGCTAGGCAAGTATGTAGGGCTCATGACACTTGGCACTCAATACTCTCTGCTTACACTACAAAGGACCTGGTGTGAAGATATGTATATATTATGTACTAATCTAATAACTTACACAATTGATAAAATATAAAACAAAAAACAAAGTTTATAATCTTTGAAAATTTTAAAATACAAAGTTTACAATGCAATTAAAAAATGAAATGATTGAGTACCATACTCGTATAGAGGAAGCTCGAAGCGGCTTGGACAAGTGTCGTGTGCCGCGCGCGTGGCTAACGTCATTGGTCCGGAGTAGGGTGTCCAACTCTCTGGGACATGTCTGGGACAAAACGGGACATTTTGTACCCCGCCATGTGTCAATGAGTTTTTCTAACTTAAGTTAATTTACCACCACAACCTTACCTATACCTGCCACAATAGCGTCGTTTGTCGTGTTCTGGTTTGAAGAGGAAGGAAGCTGGATAACTCACTCACGCAAGAGGCTTACCATCCCAGCCTCAGGTTGGCAACGAACCATTACCACCTTTGGTGTCTATAGGCGTCGTGTATTTCTTACCATCAGGAAATCCGTCTGCTTGTTTGCCTTCCAATATCATTAAAAAAAAAAACAGGTCCAGACGACTAGAAACGAGCAGCAAAACACTTTTTTGGCTTTTTTGGAATTCTCATAAAATAAATAAATTTGAAAGAGGTGATTTTTTCTCGACTTTTATGAATAATGCGAGTATGACTCGCACTTGATGGATTTTTTTTTATTTCATAAGTTCTGATTTCTAAAATTTTATTTCGTAATCACTAATCGTTAGTTATTGAGTTCTCACTTCAGTATGTCACTGGCAATATTGAGTAAGCTGTATTTTATGAAGAAATATTAGGACTGGCAATTTTCAGTTACCTCAATTCCGTATTCAAATGGCGTCGGCGGCCCTAATATTTGCTGGCCGTAAATATTAGCGAGTCGCTAGTGCCAAGAATTTTCTCGTCGCCATGTCGTACACTAGACGAATTTATTAAACGTCAACTTTCGTCTAACGCTTCACAGGCTGGATTAATACTATTATTAATAACTAGCTGACCCGGTAAACTTCATACTGCCTGACATTGACAGCTAATAAGTTTTTTATTGGAAAATAAAAGTATAAGATCGCCTCTGTGGTGTAACGGTACAGGACGGGTTCAATTCCAATTGATATTTCTGTCTCTCTCTGTCTTATAAAAGCATACCAGATATTTTCATTTCTAATTCGCATTGAACAATGTGGTGTCGCGACGATTATTTTTTAATATCGATTAATAATTAGTGAAGGAATTGTAATAAAAAAAATCTTAAACTTCGTTCCATCCGGGTGACCCTTGACACCTCTCAACTTTTTCTAAATAATGGTACGGAGCCTTTCATGCGGGAGTCTGGATCGCTTTTCGCCGGTTTCTTTGTTTATTTCGACGCGCTGTTCATTTTTTGGCTACGATTTTACTGTTAGTAAAGCTGTAAAATGTTTGATGTATATTTACCAAATATCCGACACAGCAGAACTATCAGCCCTTACCCATATCTTGTGATTCAAGGGAGGATACGTCAGTGGGCTGGAGGGGGGGAGGGGGATGACCCGAGACGGGTGTAAATGACGGGCAATTTGCTGGAAAATACATTTATAAGTGTCAGCGCCACCAGAACGTACTGCGGGGAATGTAATTTTGTTTACTGGTGTTTTGTTTCTAGCTCTCTATTGTGTTTGGGCTTTTATTGTCTAATATTTCATTACTAAGTAACTACTTACGTAACTTACATATATATAAATATACTAACTTTGCCCGCGACTTCATCAGCATCTTTATTTAATTATTTATACACCCCACGCGGGGCCGCGTCGCGTTCAGCTGACGCGTTTCCAGCCTAATCTAAATAATAGCCCCATTTATTATCAGTTTTATATAATTACAGAGCTCTTTTTAAATTGGTACATATTACTTGATTGACATAACTTCTTTATTTGTCATTAAATGTTAAGTAAAGACCATCACAACATTTTTCTGATTTCTGAAATCTGTATCTAAATTGGTTAAGCCGTTTCTGTGATTATCGTACACAAACATACAGATATTCAGAAAAAATAAAAAAAAACATTGTTTGGGGGTACTCTTGCGTATATAAAGCCATCCTATTAAATAATACGTAACAGAAAAACTCTATTAAATTTGTGATTATTTTTTTTAAAGACGCTTTTGTAAAAAGAAAAATTCGAACTCGAACTACTGAAATGAAAGTTCGAAACGCAAACCACTAGGCCACCGAAGCTCAAATAAAACCAGCCAAATGCTAGTCGTACTAGCTCGAATTATCTATAAAAAGAAAAAAATCACATATTTTGTATAATATGAGTTTCCCATATTTATTTTAATCCAATTTTAGTATTTTTATCTAGCTGTTAAGAGATACAGCCTGGTGACAGACAGACAGCGGAAACTTAGTCAGAGAGTTCCATTTTTACCCTTTGATTACGAAACCTTAAAATATGTAAAAAATGTTCCACAACTTGATCCTTTATTAATGACAAGTTAATAAAGTTTTAAAATGGCTAGAAGCCATACTGGGAGTACAAATATGCATTAGCTCGGGCTCAACACACCGGCAGCTGCGGTGGGGACGCGTGACGTTGTCATGGTTACGGGAACGCACTTAGCCGAAGAAAAACGTTTGAGACTTAACAAAGTATATCTACAATTTTACTTTGTGTAGAGTTCGCGACATTTATATTTTTGATCTATATATCTATACTTACATATAGTAAAACTGTAGAAGAGTGAATTATGTACATTGTACATTAAAAAAATTGGTCCTGGGTGGCTAAAAAGCAGCAGCAGCAGCAGCAGCAGCAGCAGCAGCAGCAGCAGAACACATTTTTCGCATTTTTGGAATGATTTTATTTTATTTAAAACTTTAAATAATTGGAAAACTTACAGCTATACAAGTTCATAAAATTATACACTTACTAAGGGAAGGCCAATCACAAGTTTTCACCCATATACTAGTGCAATTATGCAAAACAAAAAATGCAATTTAATACATTGAATAAGGCAAAATTAGGTACTAATATGATGATTAATTAAATATTAAGAAAAAATCTATCATTAAATGTTTTCTTCAATGTTCCGAGACTCATATTAAATATGTCCAAATCACCTTCCCGAGAAAAAAACAAGCTCTTATTAGCTCAAGTAGCAGCTACACACATAAACCTACTATAAAATTGATAACGATAGAGTTTTAATAGGTGGTCACTTCCTTTAATATTTTCTAAAAAAATATATCGTCACGCTGATATTTCTGAAAGGGTAGGCATATGTATACAATTATCACCACGATTAGCCCAAATCCCGGGTTTCCTGACGATGTTTTCCTTTACCATGAGAGCACTGAGAAAATGTACTCATTGGTACATGGAAGGCTACTGGACCTGAACTGAACTGAAGTGGAAGTTCAAAGTGCGTACCACTAGCAATATCTTCTAACTACTAATATGACACAGTTTGTACCACTGTACGATAGCAATGCGCCAATAACATATGATATATCAAAGCTAAGGTCTCTGTTATAGAGAGTAGTCGAGGGTTCATTTCCCGGATAGAGCTGAAATTATATTTAAGCCCAATATGACGACGGACTTGTTGCCGATCCTATACCTAATATTGTCCGTTAAATTCAGTTCGTTATTCTGCCTATGTGCCTATGTTTATGTATTTTTTATTATTATTTTTTATTTGTTGTGTAGGTGGTACAGAGAGACCGTAGGCGGCACACTACGTGAAGTCCGAGACGGCGAGGGCGGCGGTCGGTACAACATGTTGGCGGACGCGCTCGGCATCCGGCGCGCTGAGTTGTCGGACGACGGGCGTTGGGCGTGCCGCGCGGCCAACACGCACGGACACGTCACGCTGCGGCTACACCTCGCGCTGCGGGCACACATGACCGTACACGTACAGCCTCATTCACAGGTCAGTTAGGGGTTTATAAACGAGGATATTAGGGCTTTCAGGAGACCCGTACGGGCTGTTATTTCGGGCGGCCGGATCGAGAACACACACGAGGAGCTAGAACATCATCTTATAGTGACGCAGATCGGTGCGCACGCGACCTGCTCTGAGGAGAGCCCTTATAAAGTATAGTACTAAATAAACCCACGATTTAGAGCGCTGCGGCCGTCATTCATACGGGGTCTTTCGCGTACGCACTGTCCGTACAGGTCTCCCGGATAGCTGTGAAATCAGCCTAAAAGTCTATACTTTCCTGATCCTTGCTACCGATATATTTCTTCAGAACGGATTGCTGGATTGAATTTCAAAGATCTTTAAAGAAGTAGCGGCGATTTTCGATGCAAAATAAAAGAAAAATTGTTGATCATAACTTAAATAAAAAACCGACTAAGTGCGAGTCGGACTTGCGTTCGAATCTGTTGTTTATAATGTTTTATAATAAATTAAATACATATTATTATACATATCTTCAGACCTGGTATCTTCCGGGTTAAGCAGTGGGTATCTTGTATCTCAATTTCTAGATACTTGTTTAGCATCCTCCACATTAATTTCTTAACTGACTGTGATGCCTTATAGTAATACTATTTAAATAGCACCACCACTACTAACCATTTATGGCTTAACGTTGACATATTTTGTTATTTAGATGTTCTTTATTCAGCTTATTTTACATTTTAGTTGACTCATTTCGGCAATTTCATATTTGTAGTACAAACACGTGTGGCTCCCTTTGATATCTAACTAACGTCTGGTAATTAAATAAAAATAATTAAATTAAAAAAACCACAGACAAAGTTAGTGTTTAAATAAAAATAAAAATCTTTAAATAGTTTCCTTCCTATTCAAACATTGAACAAAGGATTTACAAAACAATATGAACAGATATAAATCCGTAGATGCATTGTAAAAACATCCCTATCCGTGCTCGCTTTACGTGACGTCACAATCGATGTCCGCTTCCACCTTAATGTACTATTACGTAAACGTAACAAATGTAACCGAATTAACTGTTGGAAAATAAAATGAATCTACTGCAGTGAGTGAAACGATTTCTTTTTTTACTGTGCTAGCAAATAAATATCAGAGCGTCGTTTTTTTTTCAGTTAGTTTTACAAACCTACCAAACGTTAAAATCATAAATTTATTCAATATAATGCATGCTGGTGACACCATTATTTTATTCTCAATTGTTAAAGTCGTACTAGCTATGCCCACGACTTCGTCCACGTTTTTATATTTTAATAGTTTTAATTTACACATTTCTAAAACAAAATTCCTTCCAACCAGCGAGGTTATTGTGTATCTTTTTGACAATTATAAGATACGAACTCCGAGCCGGAGTTCTCATATATTCACTGTC
>DVZL01007402.1:0-10767 GCA_018236625.1 Lasaia peninsularis
CAACCATAACACAAGCATTTAATTGCTTACTTTGGGGTTAGATCAATTTGTGTCATTTGTCCCGTAATATTTATTATTTACTTATAAGAATCGCCTACAAGTAACAATAATTAAAAAAAAACACATCTGAGCAAAGAACTTTATTATTCTCTTTGTAGCTAATTGTCTATGCTATCAGGATATGGGGCTACCATTTCTCGTTCAGAAAACATGACTACAATTAAATCTATTAACAGAATAACGGTATTTGCCATAGGCAGTATACCATTTAATGTGATTGCAGCGTGTTTTTTCATATACACCGCCTTTCTGAGCTCTTTAAAAACGATATAGGAAAGTGTCACCTCTACCACAATACATGCTACCAGACCATAAATTTGTAAAAACCAACTAACATTGTATCTGCGTACGGCGGCCAAGACGAAGATTCCCATAAAAATGTATGTGGTGAAAATGGCCACAGGTGCTAATAACGCATGAGATACTCCCAAAGTAGGTGTGGCTCGTTCATTTATAAAATTCGCCGTGTTAACCACAAGAGTCAATATCCTAAGCTTGACGGAGCAGCTCTTAGTGCTCATCGAGTATTCACTGGAAGTAGAACTCGCCTTCATGTGCTTAAAAAGTATTTCAATTGTAAAATATATAAAATTACTACAGACATGACATATTTCATAATATGTCACCAAGAAGGTCATACTATTATACTTTTCTAAAAAAATATTTTTTAGTTTATTTTAGCGATGGAGGTTCAATATTTACTTTATATTTATTATTATTATATTATATACGACTACCTTACTATAAGACTATAGTCATCAAAATCGGTTGACCCAGTCGAAAATTCTGGTTTAGCAAATGTTCTATTGTAACAAATAGTCTTATGTAGAGGCAGTCGCATCAAGAAGTGGATATCCACAGTCAAAACTATTTAGATTTTATAACAGCTAAAATAATGTCAATATTGATCATCAGAATCAGAGAAGTAAAATACTAAACAGACCATCTGCCTCGTTGCCAGGTAACTCGTAAATGGATATTATAGGTTAAATGGATGTGTACCAACAAGACTAGTGGGGGAGTACTGCGTAGCGTCTCGCCCGGGTACGAATCCATCATGACATTGTCGTGTACCGGTTTTCGAAACAGTAGGAGAGCCAGTGAACCTGTAGGTAGGTACATCAGGCCAGCCGCCTGAGAGCCGCCTGTATGTATGTAGGTTTACACAAAAACAAAAAAACGTACAATTCCTTCAACACATTTAATTAAAACTGTATTTCAAATAACTTAAAACTTTAAAAAATGTTCAAAACACTACTTACAAGCTACGTAGGTGTATTGAATAAATACTTAGCACTAGTTTGTATTTACGAATCTTAATTTCATAAACCAAGATCGGCTCTATCAGAGCTTTAAAATGAATATCAAAGTCTTAATCATAAATACATGTTAGTAAATAGAAAAACTGAGTTGGAATTATATTGGATGCCAGCAAAAATGGCACTTTAGCAAGAAAAGACTAGATTAAAGCTTCTTTTAATTTCATAGCCTTAGAATTTAAATGTACAATTCATACAAAATGTAAGGTACGTTTCAGCACCGCTTCAATACATTTTAGGTATTGTTCAATATCATAAGGCAGTTTCCAGAGTGGTTGGGGAAGTTTTTCCAGTAGATGGTGACGTTTTGCCAATAACTGGGGAAGTTTTTCCTGCAGTCGGAGAGGATTTTCCGGCAGTTGTTGGAGTTATGGCGCTCGCAAACGGTTTTATTTCTTTTTCTGGGGAAAGTTTGCTTGTTGTGAGTGTTGTCATATGTGACAAACCAGGGCTTCTAAACGAAGAAAATTTGGGTGGGGATGATTCAGGAGGACTATTGAAGAATTCTGCACGTTTTGCTTGCATTATTTCTGATCTAGTTCTTCCTTGAATTTTAGGTGAATCAGTAGTATCAAGAGGGAAAATTCCTTGAACACATTTATCAGACTTTAGATGCTCGTCTTCGAAGTTTTGCTCTGTTATGGGTATCAAATTTCTCCTGGCTCCAAAATGTTGATTTGTAACAATAGGAACTGTGTTTATCTGTGGAGTTTCAGAGCTTTGATTAAACTTTTCCCCAGAACTATTAGAATTTTCATCTTCATTATTTGCTTCAGGTATAGGCGTTGATAAGACATCGGACCTTGGACTTGAAAACCTCCACTGTGATTTCGGTGATAGTAAAATCTTTGAAGAATTTTTATGATCTTTTATTAAAGTATTTGCTCTTCCAGGCGATAGTGGTTGATTATTTAATTTAATACTTTTTCTAGAATTATACGTTTTTGGTGATCCACTTAGATCAAGGATATTGATATTTGACTTGATAACACCAGGAGTTATTGGTGTCTGTGTTTTCTCCTTAGACAGACGAAGTTGCTCAACAGCTGAAAGTTTATTAGATTTGCTCTGAACATTTAAGGTGTTAAGTTTAACATTATGTTGTAATAAGAGTCTTTTAAAGTCTAAACGTGAAGTTTGCGGCATGGGACCATATCTATCTGCACAAGTTGTTTCTTGTTTTTGTATTCCAGAAACAATAACGGGAGCATTATATGGCATATTTTGACGATCTAAGAGGGCTGCATTTGTTCTATTTCTTGCTTCACCTAAATAACCAGTTTCTGGGTAACGTTGAGTAACCTTATTGTATAAAGAAATTTCTGAGCTAACTGGGGATAAATTTATTGAGGATGCAGGAGATTCGGCCTTTTCAGGTGTTTCCTTGATATTTAATTTCTTTTTGCTTTTGTGTATAACCGCATATAATTCTTCATTAGTCATTGTTGACTTTACAGGTGATAAAAGTTTCGAGTTTAAGTTAATAACATTGTCTTTATTGGTTGGAGTAGACGACTTAAATGTCGCTGTGGTACGAGGATCTATCGGAGATATTCTAATAGATTCATCGTTATTTGATCTGTAGCTTTCTTGTTGATTCATATTTTTCGGAAACGATAAATTTCCTGTGTTAGTATAAATATGTTCTACTGTTGGGCGTCGATAAATTACATTTGAAGTTCTATTTGGGAGAGTCCAATACTTTGCTGCTTGTGGGTTTTCTGTTTCATGACTATAAATAACATCTTGTTCACTACGTAGATTAGGCAGGTGATATCTATTTAGCGTAGAGGCGTTCATATTCGCTTTTGAATGAATCCTTTGGACTAGATTGTAAGAATCTATTGACTGAGGTTTGTCAGCGCTGGAATGTCGATAGTCTGAAAACACAATAAAAAAACTAAATATTTGTCATACCACTTTATATTTTAGTAGTATTAGCGGTATAATTGTTAGGATAATTAGTGTTCTGTTGATATTTTTTTACACAAGTTACGTTCAAAATTGTTAATTATTGTTTGGCTAAAGTGCATGCCTACATTCAATATAATCAAGACTAGTAACTACAAAGCCGAAAAAAGGATCAAAACCTTAAAATCGAAATTATTAATAAATATGATCACTATTAAACACGAAATAATATAATAAATAAATGTTGTAAGTATTAAGAAAATATAAAATAACTTTATTATAAAACCACTTAAGTGGCAGCATCTTAGCTAAATTAGGACACAAAATACATTGGTCATGATAAAAGCAATAGGAAATGGGATTTGTATGTTGCTTCTTCCCCAAATATTTTTTTTGTTTCGACTATCTTATGAGGTCATTCGCTACCAGCCATTGTCATAACTATTATAGTTGTATTTTGCTTCTGCCTCTAGCTAGACGCTGCTGATAAACCATTAGCCCCATTTAAAATAATACTAGATTTTATATAATTTTTAATGTCAAACTTGACTGTAAACCTTCTGCAATAACACGTGTGTGTAATTGTTATCTAAGTAAGTGCATGGTATACTATTCTCATTCACAACTACAATTAATATTTTTAATTTATTTGCATCCAATGAGGACAAAATAAAGAAATATTGTTATAAACACATGCATTTAAAGACATGCCAAAAAGCAACAAAAACATTACCTTCGAAGAACTTGGAGCAACCTTTGGAAGCAATCTCGTTCACTGTGCAAAGCGATGCTATGAACAGTGTTTAAAAAAATAACAAGAATGCTTAAAGTATGACATCTTAAGTCACAAATTAGTGTTGTTAATTTTTGTTATTACAGATGTGAGTGGGTGAACTTAATATAGGTGCTTCCTGATTCACAGTTTTATATACACCATCCATACATGATTTTGGGTTGTGTTCCTATCACCAGGATAAATTTATTTAGGTACTTGCATAGATTGTGCATTCTTATGTGAAATAAAATAAAAGTGAAAGAAACTGCAATAGTACCTTATCAAATAAACCAAAAATTGATTAATAGGTGCGTGTCAGAGGAGTGAAAATAAATGAAATAGTGCGTTAATTCACAATGGTCTATATATTATTTACAAAACATAAAATTACAAAAAGAATATCACACCATGCACTTACATTTAACAAAATAAAACACACATAAGCTGTGCAAATTGCGGTGAAAAAAGCCACCATGCATTTATTTTTAAATGTGAAAAACATTGCACAGAATAAATTCATTGATATTTCGATTAAAATTATTTTATATTAACTTATTTTTAAAAGAAAAAAAAACAACTATCACAGGAACAAAAGAAATATAGGCAAGTAAAAATATTCTAAATCTAGATAATGCTACAGTATTGGACGGATTTTTCAAATCTATAATATTACCTTTTAAAATTAATATATTATACTAATATTTTATTAATTATTAATAAGCGTATTCAAGGCAGGTAACGGTTATAATAATATCGTCAATATTTCTAAGGGATTTTACCAAATTTCTGTACCGCAATCGAGTTCGGATAACGAGAGAATTCTTGCTCTATGCATTGGACTATCACATGGAATAGTTACTTTACTTGGAGATAAATTAAATGACTGAGGTGAATGAAGTTCACAGACGTTATCTGGCTCGGTATCTAAAATAGCACTTAGCATATCTAATGCGTTGTCTTTGTTATCGTTAATCATAACTGAATGTCTTTTTGGTAATGGTGTAGCCCAAGGGCTTAAAGTTAAAGCAGAGAGTTCAGATTCAAATTTATTCTTTAAACCGACACGTTTTGGTAAATCATAGTTTTCTTTGAACTCGTAATGATTAAAGTCCGAACACGAATTTCGACTATTTAGTTTTGGAGATACAGTTGGTGGATAGTTGATTTGTTCTCGCAATAGTTCAGCATTTATTTCAGCTTGAATTAATTCAAATGAGTTCACTTTTTTTGCGTTATTACTAAAACTGTCCAATTTCAGTAGCTTCTTTAATGGCATTAATGGAGAATTCGCGAGTTTATAACTATCACTACGTTTGATTTTATTGTTGATTGTTTTATCTAGAACACTATTTTGTATATTCTCATTTACATTAATATCACCAGTATTTGTATTATTATCGGTGTTATTGTTGATTGAGAACATTTTTATTACGTCTGCAACCTTTTTACTTCCTATTTTATTAAAATCATTTAAAAATGTCGCTTTTACTGCTGGAGATTGGAAATTTGGGATAAATGGTTTAATGTCTTCATTATTGAAAGATCTAACAGAGTTATCTATATTTAAATTGGCAAAATCATTAAAAACGAATCCCGATGAAACAGAAATCTTACCTGTATTATCATCTTTCGTTGGAGATAAGCTGACACCCTCAGCGTCATGTATATTAACATATGCACCAGACCTTGTTATTGCTTCTATTACTCGAGGCATATCTTGTTTTTTGTTAAATGTTGCAGTTGAAATCAAATTTGATGTATTGGTAGTTGTTATAGGGGTTGCAGATATTATAGTACTAGGCTTAGGAGTTGGGTATGTAATAAATTCAGTAGTTACTGCACCATAAGGTTCCAGTGGAGCTTTGATTATCATTTTTCCCAGCTGTGGTGAAGTTGGTTTACTTGGACAAGGTGATGGTACATATGGGAAGTCTGTTTCATCTGCTATTTTAACAAGATCTGCATTTTCACGTTGTATAACTGAAGTAGTAGGACATATTTCTTGAACGAATGGACCGGGTTCAAAAGTCGTGTGAGCTCCTTTTCTCCGTTTTAGTGTATCTGATGAGTAAATGACTTGTCCCTCAGAATCTAAAGTTACTTTTGCACCTTTGCTTTGTATTTCTTCATAAGGTGAGGTGGAATTTTCATCCACACCATGCTCCATGTAGTCTTTAGGTTCATTTAAATAGTTTGGAAGCTCATTAAGTGAAACATATTCAGTCTCTGGCAATTTGCCAGACAACACCGTTTGTAGATTTTTTTTGACCATATCATTTGCATACGTTCCCTTATTGAGGATTAGTTTTTGATTATTATTTTTAACATCAGCTATTGTAACATAATCTCCTGAATCGTAGAAATCGTCCATTATGTTGATGTCCTTGGGGACTGGAGATTTTTTGTTAGAAAGTTTATTAGGTAACACTCCTTTTAATCTACACATTAAATTGTTAAATGGATGTAATGAAGGCCTTAATTGCATTATAGGTTTATTTGACTTGTTATTGTCACATGTCTTTATTTCTTTTTGTTTATCTTCACTAGGTAAATCTAATTTTGGTCTATTTGGATATCTGACAACACTCTCAATGCTATTATTTTTGTGGTTATTTTCGCATTCATCATCTGAATTTGTTGGAGTAATGACACACATTGATGGTATTCTAGAACTATTAATGGTTGTTTTATACCGTATTCTTTCTATTCTGTCTGTGCCTTCTAAATCCGAAGATTCTGAATAATCTTGCTCTGAAAGACTATTCTTGCCATGAGCGCTAGATACAGAGTCCTCTATTGGCGAACTAGAAGTGTTGTGACCCGAATCTGGTGAGCTTGTCCCTGTGCTTTTCTTTGCACTTTCAAGATCAGTTTCTGTGTGAACTTCAGCTACAGCTGTGATTTCCCTGTGGTTTCCAATATTTCCAGTTATAGTTACAGTAGATGATGGTTTTTCAGATATATCGGAAGAAGATGTGTTATAAATTTGTTTCTCCGCATAAGTTCGCATAGCGTTATATCTCAAACTACTGAAGGGTGATTTAGAGAAAGACGAATTTGTACTGCGATCGGAACCAGAATTTGTATTATAGGAACTAATACGATTTCGGTTACCTTTTGTTAAAGAGCTTTTACGTTCTGGTACGGTGGGGCTATTTACTAAAGATCTGTCACTTCCAGCTGCCATAAGTGTTGTGCAAACAGTACCTGCAGAGCTTGTTGTTGTACTTGTTGAACCTTTACCAAAGAGCTCATATTCATTCTCTGCTGTCATATTTTGACTATTTGAGGAATTTGACAGCGCTATTGTGGTGTGTAACGGTGTGCCAGGTGATATTTCTTCTTCTTTTAGAGTTTTTAAACCAGAGTCCACATGAAAAGAAGTGTAATATCCTTCAGTATCACAGGAAAATTCGGAACTTGTTTCTAAATCTTCATGTAAGTCATGAATTATATCCGGAGTAAGTGTACCTTCACTGGTAACACTACCAGAACCAGACGTATTTAGGAACTTTCTTCTACTTATTATAGAACTAGGAGGGCCATGATTAATATTTAATGAGTTATTAGACGTTGCGGCAGAAGTAGTACTTTTAGGCGGTACTGTGGTCGTTGTTATTTCGGAACCTATGCTAGTTCGCCCTGATTCAGAGCTGGCTGACCAATTTCCACTGGATGAATGGGGTTCTTCTTTACCAATGCCTGATCTCCTAAGCCGTCTTTGTGCTGAAGTTCCTCTTAATCTAACACCATTAGCAATAGTAGCAGTTGTTTGTGTGTTAGAAGGCAGTCCGATACTTTTTTCTGAAGATGAATATGAAGCACATCTTTGGTGACTTCTTCGATCTTCTTCTCCAGGGCGCTTCTTTCGCATCGTTACTGATTCTTGGATTTTTTCTTCTTCAGGCTTAATAGGTGACATAGAATCCCTGGCTTTTTCACTTTTTATTGATTCCTTAAAACTGTCTCTACTAGAGCTGGGTGATCTACCAATCATTTTTAATCTATTTTTACCCCATTGTTTTAAACTGTTAAAATGACTTTTCTTAGAGTTAGGGTCTATAGGGCTTTTCTTAAGTAAATCACTAGACCGGGACCTGATTACAGTATTTTCTTCAATTTCTTCAGAAGCCACAGCATTTGGTGTATCGCTATGATAAAACAAACCAAGCAAAGCATTAGTCACACGCTAGAGGCTAAGATCTAGGTAGAAAACTTCGAAAAATATCGTTTAGTCTTGTAACAACGATATTACTCGAAGCAGAAATTAATTATGAAGCTAATGACCAAAATGGCACTATTAGTGTTTAAGTGCACAAATGTTGATTGTCTTTGCTTGACTTTCGTTAAAAAAAAATGCAAAACTCAACAACGACAACCAGTAACAAATAAAAATTAATTTGTTCACAAAAGCACGATGTATTATCGACATGTTAAAAGTGCTGACAATTTAATCGACCATTTTAAGCTTCCACACTAAACTGTGCTTTATGGTTACTGTAGTTAATTTAATTAAAGGAGATTATTTTATCTATGTTCGTTTCAAATGTAAAGCTATTGAGGTGATAGATAAAGTAATCTAGTGTGTAGGGTGCATTCTAAAAGCTTACCCAGCAATAGCCTCTCTAAGCTCTTTCTGATCAGTGCCAGAAATGGTGTTGCGTCTTTTACCCCGAGGTTTCCTCGTACGCGTCCGCCTCTTCACTGTATCTGTTTCTCCAATGCAAGTTTCAAGCTGAAGTGATTTTCGTGAACTGCACATTCTATCGAAGAATTTCCCAGACGTATCTATGGCTACCAATTCGGGGGGAAACCTGAAATATGAAAAATAGTCAAAGTTTATATAATATATACAGAGGTAAAACAAATGATGTAAGGATAAATATTTTTTTCTCTGACATAAATTGTAATCAGGATCATCATTTTTATCTTTTTCGTCCTCGCCTTATCCCTATATCAGATGGTATTGAGGTCAGTTACTAAGCATAAGGGTTTGAGAAGGACAGAAGTTTTTACACAGATACTAGGCCTAATTTTAGATTAGGTTGAATTCGAATCCGGCTTTCTTCACAAATTTTGCTTCACGGTAAGAGCACTCGGAAATTGTATTGGAACCGAAACCGAGCAACTGCTACCTGGCGTAGTCCGAGGCGCTAATCGCTAGACCGTCTGGGCTACATATATTATAGACATACTAAAATGAACAGGACTCATTTTCCTTAATATTCCAGTTGACGACTAATGACAGTTTCTGTTTTTGGGTTCACTTTAAAAACGTATGATCTTATTTGGATTTACAGTCTACACTATACGATTAAAATCAATCTACTTACTTGGATGCAATTATTCTAAGCTGTTCTTCTGGACTAGGTAATCTATGATCTATGGGCTCGTCATCGCCAGAGCCGCACTCGGAGAGTTCGTCAGGTGTCAATGTCACGCAGCTGGTGATACGTATGGACGCATCAGGCAACGCTGTGACATCGCCAACAGCCTCCTTCGACGTCCATTTTCGAAGCTGTTCAACTACTGCAGGCTGAAAACAGTTTAAAAGAAAATATGTATTAAATTATAATGCCGTAGTACCTTGGCTAATCGTGGGTGTGTTCTAGTATATCTACTGGACTTACGAGTCGTGGTTATACTAGCACACCTCTGCCTACCTCGTCGGGGATAATAGGCGTGAAGGTACTGTACTGTAAATTATAATATTACCCCGAAGATGCTGTAAAATTAAAACCATTATATTTAATTTGTAAAATGTAATTTTGGAATTAGTCAAACGAGTGTAAGTGTTTTCATATATTAATATTAAAAAAAAACATAGTTTATTTATATTGACACCAGCAAATGTGAAAATGTGTTTGTTGTTTTGTCTAGCTAAAATTCACACATCTTATATAGGCCCAGTTTAACGAATATTATAAATCTTCTCAGTGAATGGTTGATCCAGTAATAAATTTTACATCTCTTATTTACGGTAAGTAGGTCCTTACTACCCCCAAACGGGGCTTGTAGGTTACCAATTAACACTCTAAGGTTATAATGTAACTATAAAAGACCTAGAGCGGTAAGTAATTTTTAAAAAAGAACAAATCACTCTTTCAAAAATTTGCGTACATCCAACCACCATACTAGTTATAATGACCAAAGAGGTTGCATCGCTATTCAGCCTTGTCTTCGTATGAGTATAATAACTAGTAATCAATTTTAAATATCGAACGACGTAGATCAATTTCGTTCTTGAAAAAGAATTAGAAATTAGAAAGTTCTTAACTTGGTACTTTTTTAAGATGTAAAGCAGAGTAGGTAGCTCGGGCGTAAGCATCAAATGCACCCTCGAACCATAGGCGCAAGAGCGCGGCTGCATACAACCCTTGTCTATTAATCTACATTAGAATTGTACACACAGTGTACGCATGACAAGAACCGCTTGTAAGGTATGTTGTATTTGTATTTAATTATTAGTAGTTGTAATTTATTTTTTGTAAAATGTTAATATATCTTGAGAGGTTTTTTAGAGTTTCGCCCGGATTGGTACCACCGCCTTACCTATTCAAAGGTTTAAAGGATTTATTCTCAAAAAATACAAAAGTCCACTTACTTGAGAAAATACATAATTGACTTACGAGGGTAAGTTTTTAAGTTCGCGGAATGACAGTGAAAAAGGCGGGTAAACGCGCTCTTTTGATGCCTACCGTA
>DVZL01007403.1:0-10767 GCA_018236625.1 Lasaia peninsularis
CATAATAAGAGACAACCGAAACCTATAAATATCATAGATATTGTAGGAGCGTCGGTGTCTGAGGTCGGGCTGTTAGACCTTATGTGCAGGAACATGTGCCAGTCTACTGGCTACCCTACCCACTGGACCGGAACATGAAAATATCATTATGACGGTAGGAATAGGTAAGGCGGTGGAATCCTACCCGGGCGAGTTGCTGCACAGCACTCTACCACCAGTAAAGTAAAGTAAGTCTAAGTCAAAGGCGAATTTGAAGATAAATTATTTTACCTTAATAGTTGGTTTGATTGAGTTGTCAAATATAGTCACCTAGTCTCCAGTATTGCCACGCTCCGCCCATCCGTCGTGATCAATGATGCGTTTTGCAGCTTCATTTGCACTGCTCTTCATTTAGCACGGCCGGTGTTTACTCGAAATTGATTCGAGAATAAAAACGTATTTGGTCAATTCGATTTTCAAATATTTGATTTTGATATATTTATATGCGAATGAATGAAAATCATTATTTATTAAAGAGAAATTAATGAATTTTCATCAATAATCAACTAACTAATTCTAGTCGGCAAGATATTGTTGCTCGAACTCATGATGTATTGAGATGTTGATTATATTCCTCTTTTGCAGTTACCATGCAGCTACCCTCCAAATGAAAACCCGACAATTTGGAGGATATATTTTGACATAAAAACGGTTAAAGTTGTGATATAAATCTAGGTGAGATATTATATAACATCTCGCTACGGTCCTTTTATGTCCCTAGCTTGAATTTACTTTTAAGTATTTGGGCTTTTCTTCCAGTCGAAAAATGAAAAGTAAGGAAAATCATAAGTTCAATTAAAATAGTTCTCTCTCTTGGGTCTTTTACACGGTAATCTCATGACGAATACGTCACTTACGCAAAAAAAATCCTTTTTGATAAATCCCATTTTCATACATTTTATTAAACCATTAATTTGACACTTACTGACTTGGTTTCCCCTGGTTTATTGAGAGCAATATTTTGTCCACTTAAAAGTGATTTGATAGAGAAGATGCGTTGCTGGTAGTCTAAAGTAGTTCGTACGTAGTCTGAAGTAGTTCGTACGTAATCTAAAGTAGTTCTAATAATTCGAACGTTACCATGTTCAAATTTTTTAAGTGATCTTACGGTGAATGAAAACTTCATAATGATACTTGGATACTTGTATTCGGATTCGACCTAATCTAAAATTAGGCCTTATTTGCCTTTTAGATTACAGAGGTCAGATGTCAGTCTATCTATGTGAAAACGTCATTGTCAAATCTCCTATTATCACGAAATCATCCGATATTAAAACGGGATCCGGCCAGGACGAAGGACAGATGCAGTAAGCAATGATATACCGCAACAAGCAGCTAAATACGCTAATTTATTGTTATACAGCGAATATAACGTCGTGTGTTAACGTCGTCGTGTGTAACGGTTACCGTAGTTTCTAGCGTTATAATGTGCAAGACAATTTTAAAACACGCGGCTTAAACTGAGTTTAGATATATAATGTATCGATGTGATTGTTTTGGTTCGGAATACGGAGCGAAGCACATGGCGATGACAGCGCCGCGTGCGTAGGGTTACCAACACTCTATTACGTATTGTTGGGCTTTGGCTAGAGTAAATATAGGGTTGCTCTAAATCGAAGAACTTTATAATCATTTAATACATATGTATTTTTTGAGTTTATCCTATGAACATAACGTTAGCTAAAATTGGATTTATGCCCGGTATGGCGATGGTCTTGTCACCTGTCACATCATGGGACCTATATCGTCGGTTAATTGTGGATGCATAAGTGCCTTTGCCTGTCTACCTCTTATGTTTTACAATACATTTTTATATTGGGTCTTAAACAAAGTGTTTTAGTACAGTACTTTTTAGATAAGAGTCAATTTTAATTTACATTTTATTAAAACTTAGTATTATGCTCTATTCATATAATTTCTTTGATTCTGAATATAACGTTGACCACGCTGCGTGTGTAATAACTATAGTGCGGATTTGCTAAAGTAAATACTGAGTCTTTTCAAGCATTTTTGTGGTCATACAGTTCATGGGTAGAGTTGATCACACTACAACTTTCTTGCATTTTCTTCAAAAAAAGCAGTATATGGCTTGGAAAAAGTCTTTTTTTTGTGGTAACACGACACCGAAGCTGGATAAATAAAACTTTTCTACATGTTTTCAATTTAAAATATTCTTTATTTGTTATTGTTACATCATAAGCTGATTTGCGTGTTTTTATGAGATAACACAGCGAACAAGCACATGGGTCTTCTGATGGTGAGAGAGAACCGTGTCCTATAGACACCACAGTTGTTGTAGGTGCGTCACTGTCTTTGGTCGGGCTGTTAGACCGTACGTGCAAGTCTATCGGCTTCCCTATCTTCCGGACTGGAACACGACAATGTCGTTAGGGCGACAGAAATAGGTATGGCGGTGGATCCTTACTCAGGCGAGTTGCTGAGTTGCTTCTTAAAGTTTGGATAAAATCGCCTGTCGGAAAACATATAACATGGGGGTTTGAACAAAAACCACTTGGCACAAGTGAAAAATCCATTTAATACCGTTTAAATATATTTATGTTATTTTAAAAGTAATTAAATTTCAAGCGGACGCTTCGGAATCCTTTTTTATTACTAAGCCATGGAATTACCTTCCAGAAACAGCTTTGCAGGAAAATTTTCTTTTGAAATTGGTACTTAATATCCTGTTAACGTATTTTTAAATCGAGATTTGTTATATAATTAATGTATCAATTAGGTAATTAAAAAATAATTTATAATATAAATGAAAAGGACTTACTTATTTGTCTTAATTTCCCCATGTTGGTCCGGATACCCTGTGTAGAATAGACCATCTATCTTTCACTCAAGAGGCCAGCATAAGTTAACTGGGTCACTTCCAACATGACTACTGGTGGTAGAGTGCTGTGCAGCAACTCGCCCGGGTAGGGATCTACCGCCTTACCTATTCCTACCGTCATAATGATATTTTCATGTTCCGGTGCAGTGGGTAGGGTAGCCAGTAGACTGGCACATGTTCCTGCACATAAGGTCTAACAGCCCGACCTTAGACACCGACGCTCCTACAATATCTATGATATTGATAGGTTTCGGTTGTCTCTTATTATGAGAAGACTCGAGTGCTTGTTCTCTTTTTAAAATATAAAGTGTACATCATGTAAATAAGACATGTAAGTAAGGCCAATAATATTTAATATTTTATAAATATTTATTTGATAAAAGATATACACCGTCACTAGAAAATTTAATAGAATCCTAGATGCGTTTAACGCCATCTAGTGTCAGATTTTATTTTACCTATTACTACCTACCACTGCCGCCATAACGTCATTGTCGTGTTCCAGTACGAAAGGTACGATAGACGTACGTGACGTACCTACACATCTATGGTTTCTATAGGCCACGCTTATCTCTTACTATGAGGAGACCTGCGTGCTTTCTTATACCATAAAAAAACGCACAAGGTCCCGAGTTCACGTATTAAGTACGGTGATGTTGCGACGAACTTTCGTTATGTCACATCATAGGACTTAATATCGTCGGCTAATCGTTGGTGCATATATATGTACACATCTGCCTAACCCTTCGGAGATATAGACGTAACAATAGGTGAGATTACCGTCAAATGCCTTGTTATTCTAAAATAATAAGAAAAAGATTGAAAAACAGCAAAAATCGGCAACTCCCTGAACTTTTTTTTATAAATAACCTGTGTGGTGTAACGGTATGGCTGTCGCCTGTTAAGATCGTTAGTCAAGTCCCGGGTTCAATTTCCAGGACGGGCAACTTTTCTTAAATGTTTTGCAGATTATTCTGTATAAGCATTACATTGTCCGGTATTGGAATGTACCAAAAGTGGCGATAGACTTGCCACCTATCACATCATGGACCCTAGTATCTTGGCTAATCATGGGTGTTTTAGTATATCTACTGGACTTACGAGTCGTGGATATAGCTCTAGCACACCTCTGCCTACTTTTTAGGGGATAATAGGCGTGAAGGTATTTTTTAATATAATACATTCAATTGATGAATCATTCATTGTTTTACCCTCGAATCGATTTTGAGTAAAGACCGGTCTTGTTGAACGAAGAGCAATGGGAACGAATCAATTGAACATGTCATTGATTGAGACGGATGGACGGACCGAGATATCGAAGCCGGTGAATGGATAAATTAATTAACCTATCCAATGAAGCCAACTAAAGAGATGTAATTCATCTTTAAGTTCAATATACGGATCGGATCTAATGATACAGGGAACAAGGACACAGCTCTTCTGATGGTAAGAGAAAACCGTGGCCTACGGACACCATAGACGGTATAGGTGCGCCGATAGCTAGGCTGGGATCGTATGTGCATGTCTACCGGCTACCCTACCCTCTATACCATTAGGGCGGCATGAATAGTTGAGACGCTGTATCCCTACCCGGACGAATTGCTGCACAGCATTCTACCAGTAGAAGTCATGTTGGAAGTGATCCAGTTACCCTACGCTCGCCTCTTAAGAGCTTCCTGGTAGAGAGGCAGATGGTCTATTCTACACGTTAAGGGACCGGGACCAACTATTCTAAAACTAACGGCTGGGTCTATGTGTTGATACACTTTTTCCCTTCATATACTACTTGAATATTTATTTCTTAAAAAAGTCAAACGTTTTGAACAGTTTTATTTTAATATACCTATACAAGTTTATAGGATCGTGACACTTGGCTCTCAACGCTCTCTGTGTTGGAACTAGGTTGAACTATACTCGGCCCAGTACAGTTGATCTCGGAACTCAACCTTGCCCATGAATGTGAACATTTCCAAGATAGGTACTAATACAATTCCACTGGTGTGACCTGAACTTTACTGACCAGTATCGTATGTACTTTAAGCCTAATATTCAGTATTGAGAACAACTATAAGGCATACAGTGGGTGTGTATGTCGTCGCCAGATTACTATAGCAAAAAGTGTCGGGTTAAAATTTTTCGTGAGAATTTTTTCGTCTAGCCCCTTTTTGCAACGCGCGATAAGGAACTTCGTTCGAATAAAAAAATCTTCAAAAAATTAACCCTTATCACTTAGGGGTATGGAAGATAGATAGTAGCCGATTCTCAGACCTACTTAACGTATATAAAATTTGGTAAAAATCGGTCAAGCCGTTTCGGAGGAGTACGGTAACTAACATAGAAATTTTATATATAAGCAGATATAAATTATAACGTACATCCACAATTTATTATAATTCGGCAATAGATAGACAAATGTGCCCTCAATGCTGGTGAATGGAAGTGTAGAGTACATAATTGATTGAGACAGATGGTCAATCCGGAATATCGATGTTGGGAAACGGGTGAATCAATAACCCCTCTGATTCAATGAAGACAACTGGATATAGTTATATTAATCTTCGGACTGTTCCCTAAAAATATTTTGTTATGACACTGTAAATAAGGTTTCACATTTGTAAAAACTGGTCAATTTTAAATCAAGCAATCATTTGCTTACTTAAATTGTATATAACTATTTACCAAAGCTAAATAGTGGAACACTTGGGACGGAAGCACTCTGCTCGCCCACCAGCCCGGTGACGTTATAAAAGTCCTTAAGACGTACACAGCACTTAACATTACGAAAAAAAATGTTGTTTTAAATACTGAATATTAGACTCAGATTACATATGACACTAGTCAATAAAGGTCAGGAATGTTTTCTTTATTATTATTAATATCTTGGGAGTGTACACAGTCATGGGCATCAAGTTCTGACATCAACTATCCTGGTCCAAGTATAGTTCAAGCACCTACTGCCTAGTGCCTCATGATTAAATCCGTATTATCATGATATATACACAGAATATTATTTGTATTATTATCACTGGTACCTGGGCGTCTGAGCTTCACTCGATAGTTCTTTTTCTTGACAAAATTGTCATCTGACGGTAAATGTACGAAACTGGAATCGGTATTAGCACCAAGTGCTACTGACATAGTTGCATAGAAGTCGTGATTTGCAATTGATAAGACCTAGACTTCCAATTCATTTATACGTATAGATGACGTCGCAGGTGGTAAGTCCATAGCCATATCGGACACTCAGGCACGCAGACAATGAAATTTTTTTCAGATAAACTAAAAGAGCAGTCACTGTCTCGAGAGTCACAGTAGTTAACGTTAACTTCGCTCAACCACAGAGGAAATTTATTAATGAGTTTTTGAAACTCATGCCATGACTAAAATGTTTATACCATAATTCATTCATACTAAGAAAAAGTGATGTCATCTACTAAGCGACGTTCTCAATCAATTAATATCAAAAAATTCTTAAATATCAGATATTTTATGCTATTTAATCGGTCGAAGATGATATCAAGTTGATAATTATCATTATAATTATAATTCATATATAATTCATTCATTTCTGTTGTCAATTGCAGATGTATGAAGCGTAAAACGACATAAATTTTAGGCATTAATAGAATTAGATGACTCGTTCATTAAACATTCGGCTACATAGACATTTAAAGCACTCAGAGACATACTAAAACGTTGGATCGCAAATCTTTTGAAGTTGAATGAACAAAACGAGCCATAGACGACTTGGGGTAAATAATACAAAACAAGGAGTGATATAATTGAAGCTCGGAGTGAACCGCACGAGACAAGTTCACGACCGCGATGTCATTCATCAGAACTGAATTATGTAGAGGGACCGACACCAATAACTCCGCCACTTAGATAATAATCGTTTATTTGAACTTAAGCTAATGCTTCGAGGAATTGTTCGGATTTTTCGGTACTTTAAGACGTTTTAAGTTATTTATACGAATACGGTGTTCGTTTTAAATTTTCCGGAAAGGAAATGTTTCTTATCGTAAAAATCCGTATAAATCAGTATCGTAAAAATCTTGGATATATTATATTTATTGCATTTATTGCATAAATAACCCTTAATGTTAGGAAAGGTTTAAAATCACGTTAAAAACTTCAAAAGTATTACAAAGAAAAAACTACTACAAAAAAAATCAGGAAGACTATATTCCCTTGGTTTCCAGTGTAGAATAGCTCGATAGAGGCGAGTTAACTGGGTTAAATGGGTCACTATCTATATCACCACAGCGAATGCAGCAACTCGCCCAGGTCCAACACCTGCATATTCCTGTCGCCATAGTTACGTTGTCGTGTTCCGCTCCACAGGTACAGATAACCGGCAGACTTGCACAACGGGCCCAACACCCGGGCCACAGGACGACGTACCTACAACATACATCAGGAGAGCCGTGTATGCTAGTTATCGCTGTCTTATCTCATAAAAAATCGCACGAAAAACTTTTCATTATGAAAATAAAATAACATTGAGGTTTTTAAGATAAAAATATTCCAAGAACAAAATAAGTGGAACAGAAAAGTGTAATACTGAAGGAAAGATATCAACAATCCAACTGTCGGCACCGTGTCTCGGACGAATTGCAAAAACTCGGCAAGAATACGTAACAAATAGACGAAATCATGTGACCGAGATGTGTGTGTTTTTGTGTGTGTTTGTGTGTGTGGGTGTCGAACGACAATCCGCAACTGTCCTAACAGTTGGCAATTTGTTTTGCAGTCGGCGAGCTTCCCGGCTGGTGTTTTTCGACCGTCGAGAGCCCCGGGGAAATCGTAAGGTCGCGATTTCTTGGAAAACAATGTATCATTCTTTCCCTCAGATTGATCCGATTGTTTGGGGTTGACGCATTCATTAATACCTAATTCTCTCTCTCTCTCGCTGTCACTCGAAATTGTCTACTAGTATATTTCTTCGCAGATAATATAAAAACCTTCTGAATTTAAAACTTACATTTTTGTAAAAAATAAAATTACGCAACTTAAGTAACAAAAGAAAATTAGAATGTAATTTAAAGTTATATTTTTAAAAGTTTTAATGATTTTGAATAATATGGTCACTCCAGTATATCCCTGAATGGATAGACAGAGGCATTTGTGCACCCACAACTAGCCGATGGTTTAAGGTGTCATGATGTGACATGAGGCAATTCCATTGAAAGTTTTAATAATATTTTTTCTGTAAAATAGCTGGCACCATTTTTTAATCATATCAGGAAATACAGCTTCAAAATTATTATTTTTTGTGTTAAGTGGTTAATTTATTTAGGGAGACTATAAGGCTATATAATATGACAAACAGAAGCAGCATTGTTTAAAAAACCGTAAAAATTAAACAAAAATCATCTAATACAAAATTGTTCCCTATTATACGTTATAAAAAAGGAACACAAAGACAACTAGCTGTTACGGTTGACTCACTATAATCTTTTTATGGCAATCATTTAGTCTTAAAAAAATACATAATTTGCGAAACTGTTTAAATAACCTGATAATAATCTTTATCCATATAAATACCTAATTCATTAGAGTCAGTTAATTTTGATTATTTTACTATTATTTATATTGTTCTCGAGATAGAATAGATTGTTCTCTAATTAAAGCAGGTGAAACCGGAAGAAACGGTTATTATAACCAATATACTGTAAAAATCCTCACTGCAGTAATAAAAATGTATCTAGGATATAAGAAATGAATTTCACTGATGTGTGTGTAAAGCTCGGTAGTCCCGCCACCAGATTTATATCTCCAGCGAATTGTTCCCGCGAGCTATAGACAGAAAGCAATTTAGGGTTCCTCCTCCCAACATCTAGACTTTGAAACTCTCGAATGGTGTATACCGGATGCATTATACTGCAATATACTCTGTTGCGGTTGAGTATGAAATAGTCGAGTAACATTTTAATGGGCTTGCTTTCAAAGGTAAGAGAAAATGTAGGTAGAAGTTTTTTCCAGTTTACAAACACAGATTTTTAATGTGATATCTCCTTTTATTTCGGAAAATTGGAGTGAATGTATTTTACCAGACGCGTATGTTTCTATGTTTACAATTACAACATACCTACACCAATAGATTTTAGATACATACACCACCATTTTTAGATTTTTGCCTGTCTGTCTGTCCGTCGCTAATCTCTGAAACCGCTGGGCCCATTTAGACGGAAGACAGCTGAAGTAATAAAGAATAGCTTAGGCTACTTTCATTTTAGAAATGTATAAAATGAAATAATTAAATAAAAACGCGGACAAAGTGGCGGGCACAGCTATCAAAAAATATGAAAAGTCAAATTTAAGTATACAGACTTCACTTGAGAGGGTATGAACTTATAAGGAATTGTTTTTTTTACTATCTTCTAAGCATAGGATTGTCTTGATTATACCAAAAATTTGAAATGTAGAGAATCAGTTTTTTGTTATTCCTTCGGAATTATCGTAACATATCCTTTTGACAAAAATAAAGTTCGATTTGATTTGGTAGTGAGTTTAAAACCTATCAATGCCATTATAGCCCGAGATACGGGTGCAGAATTTTGTAGTTATGTAAAACACTAGTTTATCAGTTTATTTATATTTACTAGTTCTATCAGGTTGTCAATCAAAATTTGGCCGGTAATACTTTTTATTAAATTGTAGTTAATTGATTTTGCAGAATATATTTACCAGGTTTTGAAATAAAATTTCGTTCATTTTACGGTACCTAATAGGTATAAAGACTTAAAAAAATCGTTACTGCCGTTGCAGACTTGGCCGCACCTCTTCGCAGCCAGGTGTAAATAGGTATAACCTCAATATATTTATACCGCCACAACATTTCTCGTTATTATGACATACGGTTGCCTAATCTGGCCGTAAGTAAGGCTGTAAAATACTACCGGCTACATTTTGATTTGCAACCCGGTAGAAAATGTTGTTTTCAGCACGGACTCGATAACTACATAAATCTGCAGTCGGATCTTAGACTATTAAAAACACATTTTCATACAGTATATACAAAACGGAGCATGAGCTCAAAGAAATCATAATTTTATTGTTCTATCTTAAAAACAATAGAATATTATAATAGAGTTTTACAACAATTCCGTAATAAATTTCCCCAATGTAGAATAGACCGTCTGCCTCCCTATCAGTCAGCTCGTAAAAGGCGAGCATAGGTTAACTGGGTCACTTTCAACATGGTCACTGGTGGTAGAAGTGCTGTGCAGCTACTCGTCCGGGTAGGGTCCACCACCTTACCTATTCCTACCGCCATAACGATATGGTCATGTTCGGGTTCGGAGGGTAGGGTAGCCAAATCCAACCCACAAAAAAAATTATAGATAATTTAATTTTACTTCTAAAAGTCTGAAATCACGTTAAATTTTAACATGATTCAATTTTTTTTTCCTAAGTTTTTGGTTAGATTGATTCGAGTATGCTAAAATTTAAAAAAAAATGTCCAGGAGTTGACCAAATTTCCATTTCTATTCCATATAATACGTGAATTTATCCACACTTTCAATTTGACGTAAGCCTTATACAACGAGGCATTTCTCACACTAGCGGCCCGCCCCGGCTTCGCACGGGTACGGCACATGTTATATACATAAAAACTTTTCTCTTGAATCACTCCATCTATTAAAAGAAACCACATCAAAATCCGTTGCTTGGTTTTATAGATTTAAGCATACACAGAGATAGACAGAGAAAGTGATTTTGTTTTATAATAATATATGAGCCGCGTGGCAACCTGCTTCGTAGATGTGCACCCCGCTCCCCTGCGGTTTCGCCATGCGACACATATCAGCCGGCGGTCATCATTCATTTTAATACCAATTACAATTTTAAATTCGTAATATCTTTTGAATGGATTGTCCGATTGG
>DVZL01007404.1:0-10766 GCA_018236625.1 Lasaia peninsularis
CACGGTGTTGGTGACAATAGACCCTGTGTTCGCCTCTTACGAGCTGCCTGGGTGGAAGGCAGTTGGCCTATTCTACAGTCCGAACCAACGGGGTAATCCGCCAGCTCCTACACAAAGCGACTACCATTTGATGAGCATTCCAGAAAATAGGCCCGATTCCACATTAGGTCGAATTCGAATACAGGAATCGATGGAAGGAAAACATGACTTACTTTAAGTTAGAAAATCACATTGCTACATAGCGGACTACCGGAATGAAAGTCTAAATCGCTAACCATTAGACCACCGAGGTTTATTATGAAATATAAACGTTAACAAGTTAAATCTCTGATGGTTAGATATACACGTTTCATATAAAAAAGTGATAATCTAAAATCGTGCGACGCCGAGATCTAACCCTAGTATGTGTAGAAAATTTGTATTTTCTTTAAAAAACTTGGTACCTACCTAATCTTTACACAATGCTGTTAGCTACAGCTTAATACATAGCCTGTAATTAGCACACAATGTATCAAGCAACAATTTATTTTAATAATAAATTTATTAAAATAAATTGATTGATTGAACAATTTATTTTAATGAGATTAAAATATAATATAGTTAATTTTATAAAATACAAAATAAAATTAATTAAATTTTACAATTGTCGTTAACATCCAATTATTTACATCATATAGCTGTGGAAACTGGAAATTAATGAAACGCCACAAAAAAGCGTTCTGATATGATTCTAAAACCCATTCCTTTCATCGGTAGGTATTAATATTATAAATGCGAAAGTAACTCTGTCTGACTGTTACTGATCAGATTTTGATGAAATTTGGTACAAAGATAGAGTTGACGTTAAGGAAGAACATAGGCTACTTTTTACCGCGGGGTTAGGGGAGGGGATGAAAATTTTTATGGAAATACTTTTATGTAAATATATACCTATAACCGATACGTTTTCATTTTACATCCGTACTTCCGTCCGAACTAATATTATATAAGAAAGTAACTCTATTTGTCTGTGACGCTGTCACGCCTAAACCACTGGTGATATTTTGGTGAAATTTAGTACAAAGATAGAGTTAACCTAGAGGAAAAACATACGCTACTTTTTACCGCAGGGGGGAGGGGTTAGGGGAGAGGATGAATATTTGTATGGAAATGTTTTGATGGCATATAAATATAACCGATTCGTTTACATTTTACAATCGCCTATATTTTGTTAGTCGCGATCGGCGGCGAACGGACCGTCGCCTATAAGCAACATGTTAGTACGTTACTGGTGCGTCGCTATTGTTTTATGCACATATTAAATTGAAAAACGATGGAAAGTGCATAGCATCGTACAAGTGTTGCAAAAAAGTAACATTTCTTTATAATTATCATTTAAAAATTTAAATATTTAATTATTAACCTTGAATCATTAATTAAATTAAAAAGCAAAAGCGTAACTTTATAACGTCTCAGTATTTTAATGAAATAAAAAAATAAAATAAAATACAGGATGTATGATAAATCAAAAAAAGTGCAATAAAAAGCTAACAAATCTTGTAGTTTTTATGCATTTTTTAAGTTTCGTATTCTTACTATTGCGAAAAGTATTATACAGAGTAATAAAAAAATGGTAATTTTGATTATTTAGTAAAAATGGTGGGAGAACAAATTGCAACATGTATCTAACAGATGGTAAAACTTTAGACGGTTTGACATTTCAGACGCAGAAAAATCCGACTTCAATATTATTTCATCGTAATAAACAAAATACGCGTGATTTAAAAACTCAAAAACTATTTGACTTGATCAAATTTAAATAGGATGAACGGGAAAACATCTAATGTGAAACAAAAAAAGATTATCAAAATTGGTTCGTCCAGGGTTTTTTTATTACACAATAAAAAAGCTCTTATTTTGGAAGTCGGTTGAAAAATGTGAAAAATTGTTATTTTTTACATAAGTAGTAGAATTATTAAATGTGCGCTTATTTGAAACACGAAATAATCACAAGTCTCAAGTACGAGTCATCATAATCGTCTTTAAAAATTGCGTTTATACAAAAAATAACTAAAGACAAGACGGTTAACATTTTTTTTTAAATCTTGGTTAATAAATTCAAATTTCATCTGTAGAGATTGAACGTAGTCAAGAGAAAAACAATTTCCTGGTTATTTCTAACGAAACCAGCATCGGTATATTTAAATTAAAATTAATAAAAGTTAATATTTATCTAATACTACCTTACTAACTTGAATGGGTTTACCGCTTTTAAATTTTTCGCTCTTTCTTAGGAATTCCTAGACAATGATGTCTGGAAACTTTAACCTATAAACCAGAATACGACAATAGTGAGCACTGACACAATGACAAAACGAATAAGGCGGTAGTACCAGTTCGGACAAATTGTTCAAGGTCTATGCCACCTAGATAGCTCATAAAAAATAACTGAAAATTTTTGAACGCGAACCAAACCACGGGATGTGCTATGTTATATTTCTCATAAATACGACAAAAAGTACCAGCGAAACTAACCTTGGACTTTATACAACCATTCGGTATGCTTCTTAAATTTAACATCAAATATTACAAAATAATAATTCCTGAGGAAAACAGTGTGTAAATTAGAATCTTAAGTGTAGGTAATGATAAAATAAAAACCGGCCAAGTGCGAGTCGGACTCGCATACTAAAGGCCAATCCTTACAATTTATTATAAAAACGGCAAAAAAAACACGTTTATGGTATGGGTGCCCCCCCTTTTAAGTGTTTCTTGTTATAGCGGCATGCAACCGAAATACGTCATCTGTGAAAATTTTAACTTTCTGGCTATCACAGTTCATGAGATACAGCCTGATGATAGACATACGGCTGGCAGAGTCTTAGTAATAGGGTTCCGTTATCACTCTTTGGGTACGGAAACCCATTAAAAGAATCATATATTATCTGTGCCCTGTCTACTGTCTTTTTGTTTTTAATTAAACTTCTCTATACAGACTGAATAATTTAAAATAACAAAAAAATGTTAATTTTTGTTAATTATTAGAAATAACGGGATATCACATTACAACTATAGTTGAATGATTAAACTTTAGGCGGCATTAACCGTTCCAATTATAATTTAAATTCAGTAAAACTGCATTAAACCAAGATTATTTCGACTAACTGAAAAACATATTATTAAATGTCACTATTTTATAGCGAAAAACATACATAAAATGAAAAGAAAAAGGATGACTGTACAAACAAATAGTTAAGAAATCTTAGCCCTAATGATGCTGTAAAAAACGAAACCGGTCGGCTATTTCAAAAACAATTTTCAATTGAAAGTAACATGTGAAGTACATCCGTTTCAATAAAAATATAAATTTGTTGAAGTTTCACAAAGCGACGGCAAAATATGGAATCAATTTTAAATAGGTCAATCGGAAAGCACTTAAAACATTATCAAAATTGGTCCATCAGTATAATTTTTTGACGTAGCACACGCACACACATAAAAATATTAAACAGTAGAATTGAAATTTTGTAAGTCAACTGAAAATAAATAAAATTCAAAAAGGATACACAAGTTAGGTGCTGTATTCATGAATATCAGCGAATAGAAGAGGTAGTGGGCGCTGTCTTCCAAGAAAAACCGCGTCATAAACTCCCTTGATATGGAGATCTCCCTGGCCGGTATCCTCTGGTGCAACCGAAGGGCAGAAACAGCTGCATTCCCTAGCAACGCCTTGTAGAACGCCGACACGGGGCTAGGAGCAGACGTGGAGATTATGGAACATTTTTGGCGGAGTTATGTTAAAAGTACGCGAGAGGTTTACCATCCAGCCCCATCTAAACAACGCATCAATAACATATTTAGTGCCAATAAGCGCCGTATATTCATTCCCATCAGGAAAGCGATCTTTTAGTGTATTTTGTGTTGCTATAATTTGTAAAAGTAAAATAAATATAATAACGCCACTAGCCCCGAAGAGGTAGGCAGTGGGTGCGATATTTTGTCAAATCATTGGATTTGTGCCAATATCACGACGGACGCCGTTTGACGTTGTTTATCAGATAAACTGAATCATCAAATCATAGAAAAAGTTACCTTACTCGGAAATCGAACCCGGGAACTAAGTATCTTACTTACTTATATTTTTGAATCATGTATTTACTTTTTAGATTTATATTTTGAGAGTAATAAAAGTAACTCATCCGCTTACTTATTAAATATTGGCATGACATAGCCAAATGTGCATAGAACTGTGAGGATCCTGATGCCCCATAGTGCTACGTCTATTTTGTTGGCTATAACATGAGCTTTAAGCGCTGGGATGCCCTTTGGTGGACCGGTGTCTCCAGCTTGAGGACTTGCGTCGGCCATTGTCTGCAACAAAAATGATTGAAATGAACTTCATATATAAGTAACTTTACCCGCACAATATTGCCACTGTTGTAGTAGTCGGTGTTTGACTTTGACACAAGAAGACCCATGTTCGATTCCGCCTGAGATTTTTATTTGATAGACTTGCCAATTGTAAACTACTTGTGGGTGCATATGTGTGTATTTCTCCCTACCCATTTAGAGATATGAGCTTGACAATATTTATTTTTACTCATACTACTCATGGCAACAATGATACTGTGGCCACAGAAAAGATAAGATGGTGATGAGGAGGCAGATGAGACGCTATTTGTTTACAAAGTGATGCGAATTCATAATTTTCATACAAATTTTATTGACCAATTAGCACATGTGAATATGATGTCATATTTAGATCTATGTAGCGTAGGAAGATAAAAAAAACTAAATATCTAACTCATGTTTCTGTAAAAATTGTTTTTATGTAATTAAAATAGTGTGATACAATAAGTACTTACAAAATTCATCTAAAAAAATAACTATTGACTGCACCTAGGGTATAATTTTTGAAATTTTTGTAATTTCCAGTGACTCAAAATGTACTTTTTTTTTTAATTTTTATTGAAACTTTTTTGTTTTTTTATAAGAAAATTAAATTTGAAATCCTTAAAACTTTTATGTGTTATGTTCAAATAACAATAGTTTCAAAAATACATGCTAATGTTGGGCCAGACAACCACTATGTGATCAATTTTTGATCATGAAATGAATTATTATTACAGGACTTTATAATTCATTAGTCAGGCCAATAGATGATATTGGTGTTGACCTTGACCTATTGATTTTGAATACAGTAGTACAATTCTAATAGAGATAGAAAATAGTTATTACTTTTTGGGACAAGTCTTTATAACTAAAATTGAACAGCTAACACTGAAAATTTAGCAGACTACCCTTACATTACATATAAAGTCAAGTCAGTTGAATATTACATTTATTAAAAGATTAGTGAAGAGTAATTAATCTCAATAATTTTAAACTAATATCACAAAATATACTTTATTATTTATTCAGCGTTTTATGTTGATTTAATGCGAGGTGTGTGCAACGCACCTTTAGCATGGTGTTTAAAGA
Organism: Lasaia peninsularis; assembly: GCA_018236625.1. NCBI lineage: Eukaryota > Metazoa > Arthropoda > Insecta > Lepidoptera > Riodinidae > Lasaia > Lasaia peninsularis. Next base: position 5,461 of record DVZL01007404.1, read on the forward strand.
GGACATGTATGCATAAAAAAACATTATGGTATTGAAAAATAGTATAACTCTTGTGTGTTAAAAATAATGTAATTGAATATCACTTTCATCTCTTGCCTGTGTGTAATTATAAGTGTGGTTATGTATGTCAAGGAAAGTCATCAATTATTGAGCTAAGCTTTCACATAACTTAAGACATTTAATATTTAAGTGCTTACATGTTTTGAAATGTGACCTACTCAAAATAATACTGTTTTAACAAGTCTTAGTGTATTATCTACACAAATAAATGAAATTGGAGTGTCTGCATGTAATATTAAAATAGATGCTTTTTATTAAATTTAAATGCATTTGTATTTTTACAAGGTACTACATATACCAAAACAATTTTTTTTAGAATTTTTGTCTGTCTATCTGTCTTTTTGTACCCACAAATCTCCAAAATGGCTGGACCGATCTTGACGGGACTTTCACTAACAGACAGCTTAGGCTACTTTTATTTAAGAAATGTATAAACGAAGACATCGCGGGCACAGCTAAAAATATACATAATTATGTTTATTAAGTTGTAAATATAATATCTTTATGAAATATAGTTAGGTATTCATAGAACCAAAGAAAATTAATTAAGTTATTGTATAAAAATTATGCATAAATCATCATTAACCATTAAAATCACTGGTGTCCTATATTTCTTTATTATGGAATCTATCTATTTTTTGCCTTCTTTATTCTTATCTTTAATTAAGAAGGCAAATCTTATCTTTATGCAAATTAAATTATTTAAGCCCAAAAGTTTGTCGCAATATTTAGCAAGTATAAATAAATATACTCTACCTTGACAAGTGGGCGGCACTTGAATTGTGTTCAACAGATACTCTTTCGGTTTAAATTTGACTGTATTCTTTGACTTTTCAAAATGTTTGTTGTGTTACCCCCGTTCCACTATATTCTATGAGATTGCTTTGACAACAGTATTAATGCTATGAAATATCTCATTATGACAATTACTTTGTTGTATATTATCATCTTGTGTTATTCTCATATTAAAGTATTTAAGCATCAAACCACTTTAGCATTAACTACATGTACTACTTTGTAAAATCAAAACATGAATTATATTATGAACCCTCTTATATTATTTAAAATTGTAATAACAATGTGTTTTTCATAGCGCCAACAATGAGAAAAAATGACATTCACGGCAATCCCATTTAATTGATAATAGACTATTACTGTTCAAGTACATAATTATTACTTGAGCTGTATTTATAATTATTCTTTACAATACAAAGTTTTAAGTAAACATCACAATAAGACCTTCAATACAGACTAAGTTATTAATATACTTATGTTTAAGTCTTAACAAGTTAAACTGGTTTTATGATAATATTTAATAAAACGATTAAATTAAAAATTTTGTGTAATGAACGAACTTGTTAGGCAACAATACAAAGGGTTACAAAAATCTTGACTAACAGTTGATGGATTCTACATTACCAGGTTGAATTTCCATCACCTATGCCTATACTGTGATTCATGGAGAAATTAAGGTTGTAAAATAGAAAAGCTCATTCAATAAGAAAATTTTTTTGCTTAACCTGATCTAAGAACCAATCCAAGAAGATTGGAAGTTAGAACTTTATTTTATAAATAAGTGAGATATTCCCATACCATACAATAGAAAAAATTGTGTGATTAAATAGTATGAAGTTTTAGTTATGTCACTTAGGTAATTTTGTATCTAAGTGTTTGAGGTTATCTATTAATATAGACATTGGTACATAAGAGCATATTATAAACTCCAAAGTTAACAAATCATTAGTAATATTTGCATATCTTGGGAAAATACAAAGACACCAACTTTTTATTAGACCCCAGTTAGGTCATTGTAAATCTTATACACAAGACATTTTGATCTTTATTTAGGGTTTGAGGGTAAATAAAATCCATCCGGCCTGTGTGTGTGTTAATGCTTGCTTATTACTAACATGTGTTTATTTATACAAGATAAATATTGGACTTGTTACTTCCTCAAAATATCTAATTGCTACAAGACTTTATCATACTATAGTAAATTACTGATATTATAGTATATAATATATATATATCATCATGCATAAAGAATCATGATTATCAAACTCTTCAGGTGATGGAACCTTTTTTTGAAACAAATTGCTTCACAGTTGATTTTGCAGAACCCTAGAGATCTGTAGATCATGCTTCGAGTACGGCTATTTTGGACTGATAATACCTCAAAGTGGATAACTAACTATTGTATAATAATAATTTATATTATAAGTGTAAAAATGTAAATAATTTTTATTATCACATCACAATGGCTACAATAAGAGTAATGAAAATTCAACAGGTACTAATCTTTATCTCAATATCTCAACTCATTCCTGCAGGCTGAATAATTTCAGTATAATGTAAGAATTTATGGTGTTTTGTTTAATTGTTAATAGTACGGAAAAAGATAATAATTCAAAATCCATTGTAATATAAAATTAAGAATATTTACTAAGACGCATACGCCCATGATGAAATTTGACATTACGGCAATGCAACCCAAGTGAGTCATCTCAGGACTTTAGGTCCTAGTCTGATTGCACTACAGGGTTGATCCAGCAATAGAAGTTAATAGATAATTACAGTGGCTAGTGAAGAGATTGTGATACAAAATTATTAAATAATTTTACAAAATTAGTAAGTAAGGTTGTCATTTCTACCTAATTAGTTGATATTCACAACTTAAGGTTAATTAAGATAACAATTTACTTTCTTGCAGACAAGATTATTATCAAATTACTTCACCCGCTACGACACCAATATCTGAATCTGAATGCTAAACTAATAATGTACTTATCAGTACAGATAAAACTACTATGATAAGTTGAATTCTTTCATCAGACAATCCATAGCCGCGATGAAGTTATACATTGTATAACATAATGCACTTTTTGTTCGCAAAATTGCCGTTGTATGTCCAAAAAAATTAAAAAGGTTGTTTGCAAGTGAAAGTAGGAGAAAGTAACTACCAAAATTTCTTGAAAAACTACAAGTTCATATATGTTACCTCAAAAAGTAGGTAATAGATTAAAGTTATCCTACATTATTAATCATAATTTATCGTGACGTATTTACCTAGTAAGAATATATTTTTCTAGGACAATTACACAAAAATAATTTGAGGTAAAATGATTTATTTGAAAAGACTTCTAAAAACATGTCATTCAACAAATAATAAATAAAACTTACTTATGAAATTGAAGATATTTTCAACACAGGTATATTACAATATAAAAACTTAAATAATAATTATAATCGCAGCACTACGAAATCCATAGACGTGTTCTCCAGATTGATGACACTAAAACTGACAGTGACGCACAAAATCAAAAATCATGAAAGTCATACAGAGTTTGTGTTACCAGCTATAACATGAAGCCAAAGGTATTATCGGGAAATAATTCGTTTCGACCTGTAATATTAAACAACTACCTCATTCTCTAGTGTACTCAATTGTAGCGTTCGCGCGCACCTATCCAACCCACCTAAAACGCTTACAAAATAGCTTCATTGTACCTACAACTAGGTAACTAGTAACTACAAGTATTTTGTAGGTATATTTTCCAATGTCACTTGGTTAAAAATCGAATATCATCACTATAAACCTACTTGCAACTTCATCTAACAATCAAACAAAAAAACGGCAGACTAAACACTAAACAGTACAAAAAATTAAAAAGAAGGGAGTTTTGGTGGGAACGCGGAATGGAGCGGATCACTGTGAGATATTACTTTTCAAAAATTGTGTTTTTATTGGTGTTTTATTTGTATAAATAGTGGGGTTTTTATAATAAAACGTTTAATAATGTGCATCAATGGAGATATGTGATATCGGGCAGTGAAAAGTGTCATTTCGTGTTCCCGCCAAAATTCTACAAATTTTCTGGTAAAGTTCCCACAGCTTTACCAGAAGTCCGTCATCTCATTTTCCATGGAATCATCTATCACCCTCATCTTCCATGGATATACCATCATTATTGAAAAAAATACTTAAGACTAGGCTGTATGGACAAAGTTCCCTTGCCTTTCCCTAAATGGGAAGAATTTACAGAAAAAAAAAACAGCAGGAAGTGCCGCCCCAAGAACAGAAAAAACTTTTCCCTACAGGCAATAGCTAAAACCGTTGAAAGTCACGGGTACAAACAGTAAATTTATAAGTTATTATGTCATTACCACAGCAGTTTCGTCGACGACAGCGGTGGGGTGTACGAACACATCTGGTAATATTTTATAAGGGCCCGTAGTTCCCCTGTTACAAAGCTCTAGGTAGTGTCTATTTGCATATATCGCCGATCCAGCGGTTTTCATCTGGGTCCACCAATTTGTTGTCTAAAAACCAATAATAAAGAAAGTTAGATTGAAAATTTATACAAGACTAGCTGGCAGGCCCGGCTTCCTGCGGCCTGCGGTTAAACAAAGATAGCAGCGCTACCCACCAGATAATTGTATTTTTAAATCATACAAAAAAACCATCGAAACATCTATATAAAATTTCAAACCAATCGGTTAAGCCATTTAGAAGTTATGTGAAATATATAAGTATGGAAAGATAATTCTTAGTTCTTACTACCCGTTGTCCTATTACCACTTTTCCCGTAAGAATGAAGCATTTTCCGGCGGTAAAAAGTAGCCTATATTCATCAGAGATAATGTCGGGTTCTAATGATAAAATAATTTTTCAAACCGGTCCAGTAGTTTCGGAGACTATTCTATTCAAACAATCAAATCTTTCCTCATTATAATATTGTACTTATAACTTTGTTTTATAATATGTAGTGATTAGTATACATAAACAATCTCAAAGTAAGCAAATTACATGTTTGTGCAGCGGGTGTGTCAAAATATACTTATATAATATAGGAAACCTTAAATAGATACAAGAATAAATTTTAAAATAAACAAATATCGACACGCCCATATTCCAGAAGGGGTGGGCAGAGGTACACACTCCTGTAAACTAAGCTGACGATATTGGGTCCCATGATTGCAAGTCCAATGGACCAACACGGGAAACAAATTAGCTTCCAAACAGAACATGACATTGGCGAGCACAACAAAATGGTATGTGTAAGGCACTGTATATAGATAAAAAGCGAAACCCGTCGGCTATTTCATAATTATTTTTCAATTATAAGTGATATTTAAAAAAGGTACACGTGTTTTTCCATTTAAAATAAGAATAAGTAGATGAAATTTCCATATATTTCAAGCGCCAATGTTGAAAAAATATAGAATTTTTACTGAGCTAACCTGCA
>DVZL01007405.1:0-10765 GCA_018236625.1 Lasaia peninsularis
ACTTATGAGTCGTGGATATACTAGCACACCTCTGCCTACCTCTTCGGGGATAATAGGCGTGAAGGTACTTTTTTTTATATACCAGTAACTGATTAAGATACATTTATGTTATTATGTATTTTAGATAAAATAAGCCTTAATGAATGTAAGTGTAAAGTTTTAAGCATGTAAGTTAAATAGATTAAAGTTGTGAATGGTTCAAAGTGATCTCCAAGTTTAACGTATATTGTTACGCATACGCTAGTTATATTTATTAAGTCTTGGTGCTTGATCTACCAAATTCGTTTGTAGTCCTGGTTTTTTCGTTTTTGATGTTTTTTACAAAACTACACCAAGGACAAAAGTGCAAGGCCAAAAGACATTCGCTATCACTATAAGGAAAACACACACTATATTACTTTTTCTGAAGCTGTTTGACGTTTATCATTTCATCCTAATAATCTACAGGGGAGAATGTTTCCTACCGTGAAAAGAGCCAATTCCTTGTTTGTTTTTTTAAAATATTTTTTATAGGATAAGACAGGAACAGGCACACAGGTCTCTTGATAATGAGAGACAACCTGGTAAGAAGGCAGTTAGTCTATTCTACACAGAGGACCCAGACCAACACAGGGAAAACATCAATTAGAAGGGAGGCCGATACCTTTTTCAGACGGATTATATTTTGAAATATTTGCACACCGCATAGTGGTAGAATATGTTGATATAATTAAAAACTCTTGTTCTGTGACATATTTTAAACACACATATTCGGCAAATAAATAATTTTCATTTCATTTCATTTTCAGAAATCGAATCGCCGCTCTTTTTCATTTTTATTTAACTCTTATTAATTTCAATTTATTTATCAAAAGTAAGTTCTTTTTACCAAACGAAGTAAACGTCAATAAAAAAATACTTACCGCGTAATTCCCTCAATGGTTTATCATTTCCTCCGTATTCTTGTGGAAATATTTCTTTTGGTATAATGTCGTACACCGTATCCATTGTTTTGTGTACGTGTATTCTTCCACCTAATTTCTCACCAAGCACAGTTTTCATAACTGTTACAAGTACTTCGATTGCTTTAGAGTCTGTTACGTATATAATTGCTTTCATTCTCAGGCTCAGTCCAACCTGTATCAAAATCAATCTTTTGTACCCCATAACACAACCTTAAACTAACCCTCGCTCAACTAATAAATATAACACTTAACGTTATTACTATCTTACTACTGAGAAATAGAACCTTTAAATGATTTCTTTTTGAATTTATATTGATTTGTTACTTTATAAAACTTCATCGTCAATTTTATATCAAAAATACTGCACCACATCTAATACCAACTAATTCTGCGCTGATGCTAATTTCGATTGCTTTGGAATCTGTCACATGAATGCCTTTATTCTTAGGCTCAATTCGGTCTGTATAAAAAGCAAATTTTTAAATCTCATTCACCACAATAAACCTAGGCCAAGTGATCAATATTTGTTTTGTTTTCGTTGGTGTTTCTTTCTTTTATTTATGTTTCTAAGGAATATATTTATAAGGTTGTAAGGTTGTGAGGTAAGGAAGGTTGGGCAGTATTTTACTCATTTTTTTAATTACATAATATATATTCACAATACAATTTGTATTATAGTGCAGGTAATATCTTTAGATACTTAAGTATTTGATGTTTAACTTTAGTGTCTTTAGATGGTGAAGTTTTATCTATTTGAATCAAATATTATTTATAGATATAGATTATAAATATATAGAGATGTATAGATAAAGTTTGGCTACTTACAAAAGCTAACTCAATTTTTTTTCGGAAGTCAGCTAAGTCGAAGGCTTTGATGAATTCCAAAATACTAGTTTCTTTCCAGTGCACTATGAGAGTGAGATGATTACAATAATCTCTCATCTGTATGTAATTATAAATCTGAAACATTGAGTTTTACAAGTTTTTATCTTACCCTTAATAGACTTACTGGAATTTAGTACCAGAATAAATTTAGCTACTTACTAGGACAAAATATTGACAGTAATTGGTTACGGTGTGAGTGTCGAAAGATTTAGAATGCAACTGCATTAAGTGTACTCGGCCATGATCAGGGGTCATTTGACTTAGTAATGCATCTGAACTGGAAAAGACAATTTGTACATGCTATAAGTTCATAAAAGTATTCAATTTTATATACTAGCTAATCCGTTAAACTTCGTACCGCCTAAAAGTCAATGAATTTTGTGTTACCTTTGGTTGAACTAATTTAGGCTTTGATGAACATAATACAAGTTCTGAACACATGCATAAATTTTAATAATTACTTACGGTATTTGACAGGAGGACAATAAATGTTTGAGATTCACTAAATATTTATTGATTAATCTTTCATCATTATTTATTCTTCGAATTTTAATGTTTTTAAGATGTATTCTGCTATTCGAGGCGGAGACGAATCCAACGAATCAAAACTCAAGAAAATTGGTCCAGCAGGTCTCGAGTTATAAGTGTTGTAACAAAACCGTATTTCTTTTATATAAAACCCTTGAATTCTCTTGAAACAGGTAACTTCTGTAAGGTTCCGCCATTTCAATAAATTAGTTTGTTGCTAAGAATACTTTTAGAAAAAATGCCAATCGTTGTTATTTCTATATTTCTTACAATTTTTCAAATTTTATCTTCACAAAAACCTACCTATTTTAAACAACAATATATGTATACAGACTATATAAAACCCAATTGGTCGAGAAAATTTGACGTCCTAGTATGGCAAGGGGAAACACGGGCTTATTTGTATATATGTTAAAAAGTTTGAACTTTCAAATTTCCGGGATCGAAGCGACGATCCCTTTTAGAAATAAATTATTTCCAGCACATAGAGTCTAATGCCGATCTTTTACAGTTTACACAATGTAATAACGGTATCAGTCACATTATTTTACTAAGTAGGTATTTTACTTACTACGTTCCATAAAATATCTCCTTGTCAATTTTTTCCAAGGAAAAACATTCAGGAATTAACGTCCTTAATGTACATAGTTTATCTAACTTCTTCTTACTCTTTTCTACAGAACCCTTATTACTTATAATCAATCTCTCCAGATATTCACGATCTGTAAATATTTTAATAAATGTTTTACCATAGTGATCAAAAATAGTGATTTTACTTGAAATATGTTTTTGTGAACTCTTGTCTTCATTACATAAGCATGAGGTGACTATTGAGATAATGATTATTGGTAGATTTGACGTTTACTTTACAAATTAATTATGCATATTTATTGTACATACATTAAAAATTACTTTGTATTTTGTTATTCTAACATTCTATCTGTGTTATGAGACTTCTCTTAATTTCGTTCTGTTTTTTCTGTTTTTGCAAAGTGGTATACACCTGCAATACAGTATAGTTTTCCTACAGACGTATTTGCATAAGTTAACTAATGAGTCCAGTCCATCTATATAAAAAGATGGTAATATTAACTAACTTAATATTATCGATGAATGACATATAGAGAAGTCTCGTTGGCCTAGTGGTACGCGCTTCAAACATCAATTTCGGTAATCCAGGTTCGACCACCACCAATGAGTTTTTGTAACTTAAGTACATTTTCCGAGTGTTCTTACGCTGAAGAAAAACATCATGAGGAAACCCGGGATTTGTGCTAGATATGTCGACGGACTTGCCACCTGTCACATAATGGGATCTAATATCGTCGGCTTCTCGTGGGTGCATATTTACCTCTACCTACCCTTTTGGGGACATGTGCATTAAGATTAATTTTGATATTAGCTGGGCCTGTGACTTCGTCTGCGTTTTTTTAACTACATTTTTATACGTATCTAAAATAAAATTCTTAAAGAAAAGTAGCCTAAGCCGTTATTCATTACTAGCGGTTACAAACAGACCAACAGACAGACAAAAATCATAAAAAATGTTTTCGTATATGTACCTTGTAAATATACATTTTATTATTTTAATATTACATACAGACACTCAAATTTTATTTATTTGTATAGATAAATGATTGTTAGATCATTATACTCACCAAATTGTTTTTTCTCAAAATGTTCTTGTTTAGCGGCCCATTCTTGTAAAATGTCAATGGCTTCGTCAACTCTTTTTATTGTGTCAAAACCGTATTGTTTCCGCAAATACTGTAATGTATCTGGATTGTATTTCAATATTCTATTTTCTTTTAAGAATTCCATTACTTGTTCAAGATTTTAGTTGTTAGTGCAAATTGTTTTTGTTAAGTCTATGAACTGGCTGCAATTTTCACTTTTATACTTAGCTTTTATATGTAAATTCAAATTTATCTTTAAAACTTTAATAAATCAAGTTTTATCAACTTCATCCTCGTTTAGCATAAAAATAATGAGATATAATTACATAACAGTAGGTTTTAATTTAAATTTATACATAATTTAATTTTTCATTAATAATAAGATTGAAATCTTAATTAAATAGTTGTTCACAATAAACACGTGTATATTCTTTGTTATATTTATATCGTGGGTGCTCTAGTACATCTACTGGACTCACGAGTCGTCGATATACTAGCATACCTCTGCCGATCACTTCGGGGATAATAGGCGTGAAGGATATTAACTTAAGATGGTGACATTATCCATTTGTTTATTTCCATTAAGTTATCAAACATAATTGAAACACAATTATATCAAATTTATTTGGTTAGATTAAGTTAACAATAAATATAAATATATTTGCTTATATTTAAAATAATTGTTTATTTGCTTTTACCCAATATATTTGGACGTAGTTATGTAAACTAGAACTAACCCATAAGATATAACTTTTGATTTATTTAGGTTTTAGTTAATTATACGTCTTATTTTAATAATATAAACACTATAACCAATTATTTTTTTAACGTTTTATACACATTTGATTAAAAAAACCTAATAGTTCCTTGTTACAAAATTGTTGGTGTGTGGGTTGGTTCCGTATCAAAATTTTGAAGGTTCAGATTTAATTATACAATAAAATAATTGAGTGTTTTTAGTTTATTTTCATTACAAAATAGGACAATGAACAAAGAAAAGTACTATTGTAATTTTGGATCATGGCTGTACCATTTCAAAACCTACCTCTATCAAAAATCGGGTTTTTGATGATAACCTAGGTAATGAGGCCATGCCAGATCGATCTGCATCGTTAAAATATCAAAAAACAGCTTACAAGTTTGATTTTTAATTTTTAGCCATATAGCTCAGTGTTTCGTTTGAAGTGGCTTGTCCAACGTTCCTTTCACTCTATTCCCAGCACTCACTCTCCTTTTTACATCTGCGGTGTATTTTCCATCCCTGCTAAAAGCACTTCCAAGATATACAATTTCATTCACTTGTTCCAACACTACATCATCAACCATAACTCTTACATCCGTTCTGGTTTCGTCTGTTTCAAATACCATTATTTTGGTTTTCAACGCATTCAAATGGAAGCCCTTTTCTTCACAATCGTCTTTCATAACTGTGACCAGATTTTTCGGCTCAAATGATGAGGAGCCCAAAAGTGTAGAATCGTCTGCATAATGCAGGCAGTTCACCACCTGGTCACACATACGCATTTCCTCGTTCAGCAGTCTTAAACTTTGGAGACATTTATCCAAATACAAGATAAACAGGCGTGCTGACAACACGTAACCTTGCTTAACGCCAATGTTAACATTAAACCAAGGCGATATGTTGCCGTCCCACACATGCTTCACAGTCTAAATAAGTACGTAGACTGTACAGTACGCAGGAGGAACCCGTCTATCCCATATTCAGGTAAAATGTTCCAAAGTTCTACCTTTTAATACTTTTTAGAGACTTTAAATTAGAAGGAGACTTGTCAATAAGTAAGAGATTGATTATACTAATTTTTAAATGATATTTTTTATAATAATTATGTGTTATTATTTACACTTAATTTCACTTTATAATTTAATCATTTTGCCTTTCTGAACAATACGTACCATACTTACTTATTATACGAAGATTCATAGCAATAGGCGATATTATATAACAATTTTAAAACCAAGTAGGTTTTTTAAATTGTTATTCAGGCAAAACTTAATGTAAAAACAATTTATTCATTAGTAAGTGCTTTAAAATGTGATGTGTTATGTATTGATAATTATGGTAACATGCATTGCAAAGCCAATGATATACGGCTTCTTTTGATTTTAATCTCATCCCTGTAGCACTTATAGTTTCAGATGGGCAAGCTCTCAAAGTAGTCAACCCGTTTTTTGGCTCTCCTGTAAAATTTAGTTTTTGCTCCTTACTAGGTTTTGAAATGGTACAGCCGATTCAGATGCTGTTACATCTACATGGTTCCCATAAAAAAAATAAGAGACATTTTGATGTGATTGAAAGGAACCATGTGGCTTGGTTCTATTTTGGGAATTTCATCTGCGTCATTTAGGCAAGTATGGTACTTGCCTAAATGAGGCACACAAGTATATTTATCTTTTTTAGAGTGACCAAAACTCAATTTGGTAACCTTATGTCTCATCAATATATCGTCTATTGCTTGTTAAAACTACCAGATCCTCTAGTGAGGTGATAGTGAACTATATTGGCAGTAAAACTACCCACGTAATTCAATCTCATCGTATGTGTGGGTTGGTTCCAGTTTGCAAAACTATGCCCATTTCCACTTTTAGCGGAATTTAACACCTTTTCTTCTAGTGTGACATCGTCGCACAGTAAAATAGCAGACATTCCACAGGTCATACTGCCTACTAAAAAAAACCTTGGACAACACGTAACTTTCAGATTACAGATTATGCAATCTGAGGTTTTGTCTTTGTTCATTGGGCTTTCATGATTAAATCCAAAAACTAGTGTATAATAACTTACTCGTATGTTCTGTATATTCGGAGTAATTTCAAGTTAGTCCAGTAAATTTCGAGAAATTTTATGATAGTTTATTTGTTCATTGTTATTATGTCGTTAATTTCAACATCATCAAAACCAAAATCTTTATCTCATCTTTTCTTTTACGTAACCAAGATAAAAATAGCCTATAACCTTCCTCGGAATATACAGCTTTTTTATGATATCGGAAGGCAAACAAGCAGACCAATTTCCTGATGGTCCCAAATAAACGTCGCCTATAAACACCAAATAATAGACACCAAAGGTGGAAATAGCGCGTTGCCAACCTGAGGCTGGGATGGTAAGCCACCCGTGTGAGTAAGTTTACCGACTACTCTGCCCTACAAACCAGAACATGAAAATAGAGAGCACTGATGATATTGAAGCAGGAATAAGTTTGGCGGTGGTACCAATCCGGAAAAGTCATTGCATGACCTAGTCAATTTTTTTATGATATTGGAAAGCAAAAAAGCAGACGGATTTCCTGACGGTAAGAAATACACGTCACCTATAGACACCAAAGTGGAAATGGTGCGTTGCGAACCTGAGGCTGGAATGGTAAGCCTCTTGCATAAGTAAGTTTAACAGCTACCCTACCCTCTAAACCAGAATACGATAATGTTACGGAGTTGGTAACAATAGACCCTGTGCTTGAGCTGCTTGGTTGGAAGGCAGTTGGCCTATTTTACAACGGAGCCCGGACCAATATGGGGTATAAAATAGTACCCGCTAGTAGTCTTCTATTGTTTTATTATATGAAAGATTCTAAATTATATAATAATATCAGGTCCCATGATGTTACAGGTGGCAAACAGTAACTTTTCTGTAATTGACTTGTACTTCATTATCTTATCTTTTTCAAGAATTTGAATTCTACCATTTTACCCGCTCCTCCCATAAACTTGGCAAAAACTTAAGTGCTATTAAAAAAAACATCAGAAGTTTTTATTTTAGTTTTTTAATTTTAATGTGTTATACAATATTTTCATTTTGAAAAGTTGTATCATATCTCTATTCTAAATTACAACACATATTAAGCTCGCCTTTTGCACACATTTTTTTATATGATGTACAAAAATATATTAAATACGTTCTAAAAATAGTACCCCTTAAAATGGTAACCCTTGATTTATTTTGTAGAATTTTATTTTTTAGAAGTGAAAAATTGTATTTCAATATTGCAAAAAATATAATACTCTGACGCATTAATGTAAATATTTAAATCTGTAGCGTGATTTGATAGTAATGCATTACAATTTAGTCAACGCTTAAAGTTCTAAATGTTCCTGATATTCCCATGTATTCCTCGTTGAATGTATCCTTTGGTCGGAGTGCTTCGTTGGTGCGAGCCTTATTCATTTCTCTTCGGTACTCAGTGAATTCCGGCGAATACAGTTCGTTATATAAATCCTCTGAAATAGATTTTAAATTTCAATAATTGATGATGATATTAATGACTAATATCTCATCATTATCCTAAATATATTTTATTATTATATATATTTTATTATATTTTATAATTGTATTATTATTGTTATTATTAAATATATCGGTGAAATTGAAATAGATGTAATATGAAAAGCAAGTTCACGAATAACAAAAATTACTCTTTTTACAACAACAATACCTCACACGACCACCATTTTTTTATTTTTATTAATACTATTTTATTCAAATTTCTTTATCTGAAACTAGCTGACCCGACAAACTTCGTACCGCCTAACAGTCAATGATTGTCGTGTTACCATTTAGGCTTTGATGAACGTAATACAATTTAATACAAAATAAATATTAATATAGATAGGTATTTAAGATATTATATTATATTGATGAATAATACACACAGGAAAAAATTAAAAAAAAAACTTTCGAGACATAAAGTTTACATTAAATAGTTTACATTAAAGACTACTAATTTGGATACTACAATTTTTAATTATTTATCTCAGAAAAAATAAATAATTTGCCAATTGAAATAATGTCGAAATAAGAGTAAGAAGTAAAAAAGGTCGTCGCTTCCTTGACTACGATTTTTACGTTTTGGCAATTGAAATAATGTTGAAATAAGTGTAAGATAGGTTAAAAAAAAGGTCGTCGCTTCTCTGACTACGATTTTATACGTTTTGCCAAAAGTTATTGAAAACAACACTTCCAAATAACAGGATAACAGGATAGCAGTTTCTGATAACTGTTATTGAAAAATAATTCATTATTGGTTAGAGATGGTCATTATTACAATAACAGGTTATAATAACATGTTAGCATGCACAACAGATAATGAAATTATTGAATTCTTACTCATCCTGTTATCCTGTTATTGTTGTTGACTGTTGTTAGAGCTTATACCTTTTGCTAATTGAAATAATGTCGAAATAAGAGTAATAGGTAAAAAAGGGTCGTCGTTTTTTTGGCTGCGATTTTATACGTTTTTCCAATTGAAATAATTATACGTTTTGCCAACAGTTACTGAAAACAACACTTCAAATAACAGGATAACAGGATAGAAGTTTGTGACAACTGTTATTGAAAAATAGCACAAAATTATAATTCATTATTGGTAAAGCCGTTATTGCCATCTCTAGTGTCTTTAGGTTGTGGTTGTCTCTTACCATCAAACCCGTGAGCTTGTCCGTTGCCTTATAAAAAAAGTAACAAAAGAGTTTCCATATCGAGAAATATCAAGTGTAACTAGCCCTTAATAACTGGGATTACCAACGACGCTTCGTTGTAAGTATTAACGTTGGATCGTCATCGGCAATGATACGAGTATTATACGACTTGCAATATAAATGTCCACCATTAGTCGTTGTCCTGGCTCAATGACAAATGTGATAATTTGTAACCCATTAACACTTCTATAAGATCAACCGTTTTTACACTCCCTGACGTGAGTGTCGAGTGTATATTTTGTTTCTTTGGGGGGCTATTTTGGTTTACTCTTTCCAATTCAAAGGTTAGGTTGTTTTTGATTTTACTAGTGATCTGTAGTCTTATATAGAAAAGCGGTGAGGTTATTTAAGGATTTTTTTAGTTTACACTTTCAAGTTCAAAAGTTAAGTTGTTTTCAATAACACTTAAAATGTGATTTATTTAGTAATCAGTTTGATATGGTAAAAAGTGATCAACGTTATTAGGGGGCTATTTCATTTAAGGTTCAAATGTGATTTTTAATTTATCTAATGATCTGTAGTCTGATATAGAAAGGCAGTGACCGCGGTTAGTTGGGGGCTATTTCAATTTTGTGATATATTATCATTAAAGCTTTAAAAGTTATTTTGGTTTTATACTAAAAATGTGTTTTTTAATGTATCTAGTTGATAGTCTGATATAGGAAAACAAGGTCACCGAGGAGTCACTAGGTATATAAAATTAGACGCAAGAAACAATACGAAAATCCTCGGTCTAAGCGTTCGTAAGAGGAAGCAATAAATGACTGGATGTCAAAAAAGCTGCGCAGGCGCAAGGCTGCTTCACTCTGACGTGGATTGTTTAACTTTGCATATAAAACAGATCAAAAATACACTGAGACAAAAACCTATCAAATTGACTTTTAAATTTGACTTGGCGATTTGATTTAATGGTTTCGATGGGGGGCAAAAACACATGCGTTGAGACAAAGCCCGTTGGGGTCACAGGGATAAGGATAAGTTAGCTGTGCCTCACGGTTTCTCTCGCGTTAGTTCCTAGACCTATGTCGCGGCGGCAATCTCAAACTTTAATATGTACAGGGCACATGGATAGCATTCGCTGATATATATTGTAAAGGGGTTGGTGTATTTGTAGTAGGGATGGCGATCTGAGATCGATTAATCGAAGAATCAATTTTTCGAGCCCAAAAAGATCGATTTTTATATCGATGCTTAGCACTGGATTGATTAAGTGAATCGATATATCACCCTCGAAAATCGACA
>DVZL01007406.1:0-10764 GCA_018236625.1 Lasaia peninsularis
AACAATAAGAGATTGAAAGAGGAGCAATCAATCCCAAGCATTTTTATCATCTACATATTTTGCAATATTATAGTAACCTTTTTTGAATATAATTTTCATTTAATACTTTTTAATATTCATTCAAAGGTAGATATGGGCTTTTATATGGTCATTGGCCTATAAAGAAATTACCTATTTTATGGAGACAAGTCACATGCACAGCAAGATTGTTTTGCCCCTGTATCGACTGAGTGTAAATCACAATTTCCCTCAAAAGAACCTAAATTTTTTAAACATTTATCAAATTTTCAAAAATATAATATTGTGATGTTACTATAAGAATGTTAATTTCTTTGAATTGGGTCCTTGGGCCTTTGAGTTTGTTAGCAAAAATTGTATTTTTTAAAGCAGAACTCCCCTAAAGAAGAATTCCACACGACTGACTGTGGCTGAATACAATGGATATCTCGACCAACATAATTTTATTCTGACTCCTCAACGACTGGGGGCGGAACATGTGGTGTTGAGACAGCTAGCGGCCAGGGGTGTCATGAAGAACACCAACTAAACTGGCCAAGTGCAAGTTAAATTCGAGCACGAAGGGTTCCTTACTGCTTGTTTGTGAAAGCAGCGTTAAATCACGTTTATTATACATATTATGTAACCACCTTTTTATATTGATGTTATTCCTTTCTTAATATTTGTTGATATAACGACAACAAAAATACAACATCTTTTAAAAAAATCATGTGTTAGCTATACAGTTCATAAATACGTTCTGGTAACGGACCAACTGACAGTATCTTAGATAATACCTATATTGAATGAAAATTACACACGGAAACCTAAAAACTTGCTAATTATTTAGAATTACTAGCTGCCGTTGGCACCACTTTGTAGGTTCTTAGAATTGACAACTCTACAGTGGTATAGTACCACTATACCATAGTACAATACAAGTTCCCCACGTCACAAATTTTACAGAACAAATATGACAGTGGTGTGCATTAAAAAAAAAGACTCATCTAACAATTCGATAGTACCTAGGTATATTGAATGAGAACTGAAATACTCTGCATTCGAAAAGATTATAGGATTGTTCGGTCATTCGGAGGTCCATCTAATTATTTGCAAATCAATTTAACAAACGTTTCTTGACACATGGACCCCGATGCAATCAGAATAAATCCGTTTATTCTTAACAGTAATAAATAAATAAATATAAATTATAATTTAAAATATTTGCATACCGCATTGTGGTAGTATATGTTGGTATAATTTAAAATTTTTTGTAACAACTTTTAACATACATATTCGGCAAATAAATCAATTTTATTTCATTTCATTTCAATAACTTCATTTTTTAACTATATTTCACCGTTTTTTGGAAATACTGAAAATGTTACGAAATATAGCATCCGATAGAGCAACATGAATAATTGTTTTCCCTTTATGCAAAACACATACTTGTTTTCACTTTTTTGCGACCTGCTTATTAGTGAAACAACTTAGGCCTGAT
Source organism: Lasaia peninsularis (assembly GCA_018236625.1). Classification (NCBI taxonomy): domain Eukaryota; kingdom Metazoa; phylum Arthropoda; class Insecta; order Lepidoptera; family Riodinidae; genus Lasaia; species Lasaia peninsularis. The sequence goes on from DVZL01007406.1 coordinate 1,499, forward strand.
AAAAATACACTTATTTCTCATTCTAGCCGAGGCCGAGTCACGTCCACCCTTACCCTGGTTGACGGGGTGCTCTACGGATGGCGCTACTGTGATTTTATGATTCTATCTCAAGTCGCTAATGCAACCAAACAATGCGATCTGTCTCAGACGCTGGTTTAGTTATACTCAATAAGAAACATTTAACTTCTACGAGGCATCTATTCCATTTATTTTATAATTTTTCACATTTACGGGATTTTGGATGTCAATATGTCTTAACATTTTAGGTCTACATTGGCAATGTAGCTTGGACCTTATATTATGTCTAAACACGATAGAAAAAAAATATAACAGAGTTAGAGAGAAACAAAAGTAAAAGGAAACCTGTCCAGCTTCTACCCTAATTTGGTATATAACCCCAAGTTTTTTTATTTCCATATATACATATTTTGAATTTAAATATTATGTAAAAGTTTAAATTTATGAGCTCAAATGTATAAGCTGATAAGGCTTATCTTAGGTAATGTAAATAATAATAATAATAATAGCCAATATAATATGTATTTGACTGTGTACCAAGTACAACGTATGATAAAGCTTTGTAAGACTTTTATAATGACCTTAATTCTTAGCTCTCAATTAGTAAAATAAACTCCGGCAGTAATAAAATCTGCCGATTTTTGAGTTTCAGATTTCAAATTCCACAGACATTTCCTCAAAATATACTCTCAACATCTACTAGTAAAATGAATATATAAAATATTTCTATAGGTTACTCATCTCTTCGAAAGAAGCACTTCGTATAGTTATGATCGAACTTCACGGACAGGTAAGTTCGTTTAATCATTAATTACCTATTGTGTTTGTCGCATCAAGATAATTTTCGCGATATTTACTAATTTGTTACTAGATACGAATAAGACAAATAATCTATTGATAAATGTAAGAACGCTTACTATTATTTAAATATAAGTCAAATGTAATCATGTTAGTCGGTAATGTTTTAACAGGTCAGATATATTATCTGTTCCGATTCAAAAGTTTCACAAACTAATCGGTTTGAAATATATTTTGTGTCTGCCACAGGCTGTACCTATATATTTTGTGTAGGCATGAACCTCGACAGCTAGAAAGTTGACATTATTACATAATATGTATTCTAGTTTCCACTACAACAACAAATAATAAAAACGTAATAAAGTTAAAATTTAAGGGGGCTCCCATATAAAAAACGTGATTTTTTTGTAGTTTTTACTGATATCATGCACAGATCCCTTCATACGTGAGTCCTACGCAGACTTGGCCGGTTTTTTTCTTTATTTTCTTTGAATAATAAAAAAACACAAGGATTGATAATCACAGGATATTATGTAACATCAGTTTGTCGTATATCTATTTTCTTTAGCCACCTGGTAAAAGGTATTATTACGGATTGTTCAATAGCTCAAGGTTCCATTAGCATTATACAAAAACTTTTTTATGAGTTTTACTAGCTTTCGGCCCGCGACATCGCCCGAATTCGAATTATCAAAGGGCAGATTTTTTCCGACCTATAATGCTTATTGCGTAAATATATACCCTTTTTTTAGTCGGTTAAAAAGTAGTGTACTATGTGACATTTTCATGCATAAGCTATATTATTGTAAAATGTAATTCAAATCCGTCCAGCAGCTTTTTCGTGACATACTAACAAACTTTCGCATGTAAAAGTAGGATTATATACAAAAACCTACTGAATCACACCTATGAAAACGATGCAAAAACAACAAAAACACAACGATGAACGTATTCAAAATCCTTATAATATTTGTTACTTGTATCTATATCTATATATCTATATGAATATAAAAGAAAGTCGGGTTTGTTACAACACTTATAACTCTAGATCTGTGTGATCTCTAGATGTGCTCCCGTGTAAGCATTCTATTTGTATGAAATTATCATTCTTCTCGCTAGAGTATTGTGTTCTGTGGGTATTAATCAGTCAATAGATTTGGGAGACACGAGATATTCGGAAATTAATCATACAGACATACTTGCGAGACTCATCTTTGCTTGCGTCCGGATAAAAATACAATTACATATATTATGACGTATGAGTAAGAACTTCAACGATATCATTAAATATGTTCTCGATTTGATCTAATCTTACACTGATGTAGAATCGGCGAGGGAATCGGTAACTAATGTACTTCTGGCTGTATTGAATTAAAAATAAATATTACTTAGAGGTTATTATGTACAATATTATCATTACGTAGTATTAAACGAAATTGCTTCCCGCTGTCTGTCCTTATGTATGCTTAGATCGTTAAAAGTAGCACACGAATTTTGACGCGATTTTTTTAATCGATAAGAGGATTCAAGAGAAAGGTTTATATTGATATACCTGTATACCATCGGCAGCAGGGCGGGGCGCTAGTGTAGTATAAAACAGTAGCGCTTGTCGTTACTTTTGTTTTTTTTGACTTTCTCTTTGTTTTATATTTGTAAAGATCTCAAATTGGTGGTAATTCTGTTGCCGCTGACTAAAATTATTTTAGGTTATCGCTCACTTATTTCAACGCAAGTGAAAGAAAATAAACGAAAGACTTTTAGACCTGTCAGATTAGTTTGTATAAACGCCGTAAAAGTTATTGTGTTCTGACTAATTTGACAAATGACTAAAATGTTCAATCTCTTTAGTTTTTATTTCATTGGTAAAAGATAGCAAGTACTTACCTAAAAAAGTTTAGTTAGCGTGCAGCAGAATTTATATATTTATTTAAAAAATTTGCACAAACAAAAAATATGTAAAAAGGTGGACTTAACGCTACGTGGCATTCTCTACCAGTAACTTAACTGTACAGAATGATTAATTAAAACTATTTTTTTATTTACTTTTTTAATATTGGTTGTTTAAGATCGGTCAATACAATAAAAAAGAAGAAGAAAAATGAAGGGCGTAGGTACCAATAGATATAATACTGGATTACACGGTACAGTAGTCTGTTCTCAGTACGATATCGTTTTGTTGGCGTCTCTTCAGTACGTTGGTTCTAGTAATTCCAGCGACTGTCGGCCAGCGCTCCGGCCGTCTCGTGCTTCGCCATGCTCGATTGCGTCATTGTAATAATGTGTTTTTAATTGAACAGCGCACAAAGTCACCGTTTAATTCTGTTTCAAATTGTCTTTCATAATAATTTAATTACAATAATGCGGGATCTTTATATTTAAACCGACTTCACAAGAACGCTATGCAATTCGATTGAACGTCCCTTTTATTTTTGTATGAATGTGACGCGATATTTCCATAAATTATAAATAAGTTTTACAAGTTATTTTTGTATTGTGTTTGGCTCAATGGTCTTCCCATTATAGCACTAGATTCAACATTTTCTAAAGTAATAACGCTACCGACGAACTTCGTACTGCCCGCACTTACGGGAAGGAAAAATAGATGTTGACCGATTCACAGCCATACCCGATAGGCACAACACGAGAACGGAACAGATCGGGATACAAACGGAACAATGCGGGTATCCGTTACCATCTCTTGGTTATAAGTAGCGATGCATCCCTAGTTATAAGCTACCACCCCATACACTTTTAGCCAAATCGGTTTAGCCGTTCTCGAGTTACAAATTCAAGTCAGTATTTTGTAATTGAAACTCAGTGCAAAGATAAGAACTAAGAAAGAATTAAAACTTATTTAAATCCATCTCCACCCTATTTTGTAACTATTAGAAGTCACTCAAAAAAATCAAACCTTTAAGATGACAAAATATTACGCAACGACTATATCTACTTATAGGACGACGTGTATTTCTTACCATCACAAAATCCATTTGCTTGCTTCCATTTAGATTCTATAGAACATACGTAATGACTATACTTAATCAATTCTGGTATATTGATTAATCTCTTTGTTAAACAGCCGGACCGTAAGGCCGCGACGCACCTATAACGTCTATGGTGTCTACCGGCCTAGAGTCTCTATAACCGTCAGGAGACTCGTGTGCTTGTCCGCTGTCTTACCCCATACAAAATCTTAGCGAACTACTTTATCATTGTTTTAATCCAACTACCAAATATCTTCCTATCGAGTAGGTATCGTAAGAGACAAACGATTACTATTCATCATACCTACTCACAAGGTAGCAGAGAGCATAGAGTGACGAGTCTCACGATTCCTACATACTTGCCAAGCTTCTCCCACATTCCTTGTTCTCTTCATATAAACTAAATTGTTTTGGAGTTTCTTGACATCACTGTTTGGTGGTGGAATGTCAACCTAGGGTATCCCAGGCACTTGCAGCAATCCAAACTCGCATTGTATATCTGTTTTGTCCATCTTTCATTCTTTCTATATGACTGAACCGAACGAATGATAAGGATTTATTAAGTCGCCCAGGTTGATATCTGTCAGACGCATCAAACATAAATATACAACTCCTTTTCCGGAAATCGGTTTAAATCTGACAACGGTCACCGTAACAAAAGCTTCATTACTACTATTGTAAATATGTACTCGCAATTCACATTTTATAGGTTAGGCCGGGGGTATGTTATTGTTTTAGGGTTTCGGACACTTCGTTCTTGTCGTGGATGAATGGGAGCGACACATGTGCAAACAGAGTTCAGGTAGCCGAGCCAATGGGCTATTACCGACTGTCTATCGAAGGGCATGTTTGTGTAGCTCGAACTGGCCAAGAGCAAGCCGAGTTTCTGTTACACAAACTATAATAAAAACGTCTGTCCATTTGCAATGGGCATTACCGAAAGTATTTTTTATTATGAAATAAATTTATGTTATTCTTAAGTCAAAGGAATATAAGTGATATTGTTATGGCACATTAAGCAATATTATTAATACCTAAATATGGTATATATTGTATTCCTTCTTGGTCGCCGGCAGCCCTAATGTCATCTGACAACCAAAAGGGATAAAATTTAGACGAAGTAGTGACGAATAAGATACGATTATTAGACAATACACCGTGATGTCTGGCGAGTTTCTCATAATAAGTCTTATTTATTATCTCGTAAAATACACAATTTTTACAGCTCAAACCCCAATGCAACAGTGCAGAGTAAAGTAATATTAGTATTTTTAAGGCCTGTTGGCAACATTTTTCTGGTACTCAGCAGCAGCAAAATAGCAAACACTTCTCGGGCAATACAATAAAAATAATCTCAGATCACATATTAGTTTAACACAATTACAAGTGATCTAAGGCTTTTTTTATTTTATATCGGTTCCACTAATCTTTACAGAGCTCCCTTGGTAAAATCCGATAGTCAGTTTAATATGACCTATACGTGCAAAGTTCTCAGTACATTCCGGGTTTCATATTACGATGGTCATTGGATCATAAATAGTGGGAGTTGTTCTTTTATATGATTTTTTTACAAGATAAAAGCGAACAGGCACATGGGACTCCTGATGATAAGAAACAACCTGGTTGCCGGAGAGTTTGTTTTGCCGTTTCTTCTACTGACTGGCTAGCTTTGGAAAAGGCGGCAGTTTTTGGTTAAAATAAGTCGGGTGAAAAATATTTTTTATAAATAATAAGATGATTTGTATATAATATATAGTTTAATAAATATTATTATGTTTTAAAATATTTACCATATATATGTTTGTACAATATGTTGGTATAGTCAAAAACTTTTGTTTTGTAACAACTTTTAACACATACATTTGGCAAATTAATTATTTTCATTTAAACAACCGTGGCCAATAGACAATACAGATGTTGTAGATGTTGACGTGTGTTCGAACTACCCTCCGGACCGGAACACGACGATGGAATTATGGCGGCAGGGATAAGTAAGGCGGTGGATCTTTACCTGGACGCTTACTTATGGCTGTAATGTGTATGTTTAGATTATGAGTTTATCGACTCTCCCTTAAGTAATTGTTATAGAAGGTAGCCCATAACGTACTCGTACCTACCACGAAACATAGCCTATCCGCTAACCAAATTGTAGCTCCGTCGGTTCAGTAGTTATAGCGTGAATGGCGGCTACGATACAGACAGACCGATCAAAATTTTAAATACTTTAAAAATGGGTTCTGCGGCCTGTTTTAGTCGCCTACGCGTATTTGTTTTTTAAATATTTTCAATGTACATAGTTCACTCTTCTACAGTTTTATCATACGAACATATACACAAAAATAGTAATTAAAAAAAATTACGTCGGCATTTTTAAAACGGGGCGGTTTGAATGGGTGATGATTTATGTATGATTTGTGACGTCACGAAATGGCGGACAGCGGTTTATGGTGTTTCCAAATACAGATTTAAGATACATTTATTTTATTGATTTCTTACAGTGATGTATACATTTTTTAAATTAAAATAAGATACTATATAAATAATTAAAAATATCCCCGGACAAATTACGCAAATTGATCTAACCCCCAAAGTAAGCAAATTAAATGATTGTGTTATGGGTATAAGTGAACGATAATAATACATAGAAATACTTAAATAGATACCAGAATAAATTTAATAGGTACCCAGTCCCGGAAACATAACTGTCTCGTCAGGAATCATACCCGAGCCTCGCGGTTAGTCGATGGGGTTAGGTGTGTACGCCAGTCGTTCGACCAACGAGGCGGTCTATACATATATTGTGATATAAGCATATTCATTTACTTTTGATAAAGGCCAACTACAAGCTTTCCGCCCGTAGCTTCGCTCGCGTGAAATATTTTAATAACACAGATAAAAAAGAACAGTTTTTTTGCGACTTATAATAATTATTGCGTATAAACACTTTCTTTAATGTGATCGGTTAAACAGTAGCCTATGTGTTATTCTCATGTATAAGCTATCTTACTGTAAAGTTTTATCTCGTAGTTTTCTCGCGAAAGAGTAACAAACATTCATGCATACATCCATCGATGCTCACAAACGTTCGCGTTTATAATATTACTAGGATAGTCGAGAGTAATCGCGTAACTTACCTAAAAAAAAACATACGGCCCAATTGAGATCCTTCTTTTTTGAGGTCGGATAAAATACGATTAGGTATTATGATGGCATTGAGAAATACGCGGCGCTGGTATAAAACAATAACATCGGTACTTATTAATTTGAATTTAACTAAGTTATTAATTTCTACTATTCTTGTTGAACTTACAGATAAAAAAGTAATTTGCATCTTATTCTCGGGCTTATTGAATACACTCAAAATTCATTAGAATCGGTCAAGTCATTTCGGAACATTTTTGTTACAAACACTGTGACCCGAGAATTGTATATTTTAGATAGATATATAGCAAGCTTTTATCTATTTCGGAAATGTCGGACATTGTTGGAGACCACACAGGGTTCAACTAATGAGTATTCTTAGGACGTGAGTAACGACTATTTTCGTAAATTACGATAACTTAATATCCGTTTGCAAAGTATTTTTATTTAATGCCAAAGTTTCGGCGTGGCGTCGCTGCCCTGTGGTCAGTCTGTTAGACATTATGTGTAATTCCACCGGCTACCCTACCCTCTGAACCGGAACACGACATTGTCATTACCCCGGGCGAGTTGCTGTACAGCACTCTACCACCAGTGGTCATGTTGGAAGTGACCCAGTTAACCTGTTATGTCAGAAAGGCAGCTGGTCTATTCAACACAGCGGGCCCGGACCAACACGGAGAAAATAGTGTTAAATAAGTATATTCGCGCCTCATCCTAATTGTCTGATAGGATGTTAATTATAGATAGGAGCTCGATCCTGCGTTGTGATAAAGGGAAATGTATACTGTCATGTTTAAGCTGGGGCGTGTTTAATAAAACATTCATAAAGTAATGGCCGTGTTTGTCTCTTATCGCTATGAGAGCCGTATGCCTCAAAGAAAAGAACAAAGATATTAAAAATAGGTCAAAAAACTCACGGACGAATCGAAAAACTCTTTTTTCGAAGTCCGTCAAAAAATGAAATCGTTTTTCAATCGCGGGGCAAACATTATAGTTAGAGCGGAGTGTTTCCCCGCGGATCCAGAATAGTAAGTTATGGAAATGTGCGATTGGGGCAGCGGCGGGCGACCAATAACAATGTCACATTAATATTCAGCAGGCGCTCTTTGGCCGTCCGCGCCAGCATCGCCGTCCCTCACCGAGCGGCGCATCTTACTTGATCACGTAATATGTAGCCCAATTCATTAAATAGAAAGTGACCTTCTTAAAATTCGTGTCGCATGTTTAATAAATATAATCTCGGCCCCGCCCGGGCCGCCCCGGGACGCTGCCTGGTTCACGTTTTATGATCAAAACGATCAGCTGATCCTTTGGATGCATTGCCTGTTAAATTTTAAATCGTGCGACCATTTCTCAACATTATAAAAAATGACCCACTTCTTCACAGTCTCAAGAAGTGTCGCAGACATCCTTGCTTGGTTTATATTCTTCACATACGAACAAAAAGATTACCAAATTTCCTAATTCAGTAAATAATTCTAATTTAATTTAATACAAAAATTGTTATTTACTATCAGGACTTGAATAAAAATTAGTATTTTTTATTTTGTTTTGTAAAAAAATCGAATTCTTAAAAATTAATATAAGTACAAGTAAGTAAACTAAACTAAGAATTCTATTAATTATAAAAGCTAGAAAGAATTACTTAAGTCGTTTTTCAGAATAGTGTAATCTGGAAGCATTTAAAACAAGAATTATTAAGCTTCACCTCAGTTATTACAATACCATCTTAGACTATTCCCTGCATTTTACTTAAAGTTCACTGAGTTATGACCAAATAATTAGTCACCAAACGACTTTAGTCAAAATTTCGATCGCTCCTGACCCTCTGTAGCGGATCATTCAGAAAAAAATTTACAGAGAAAAATGAACTACCTGTCTAACGTGTCTTTACACATTCAAAGTAAAAAATATCAGGGAATGCAACTTAAGAGAAAAAGGCTTTTTGACCACTTTAATTTTTTGGCGCACAACCACCATTACCACAATTTTGAAGATTTTTTTCATCTATTTAGAATCAGTTTATCCAATCATCAGATTAGTAACTAAAAATAAAAAAATCTTTTTAAAAAAGCTTTTATTTACACGAAATACAGAAGTGCATTAAAAATAACTATTCCGCCATCTTGGATAGTCCGTCATCTTGGATTTAAAATGACGTCTAATTATTTTTCGAGTTGCTCTTAACGAGCCCTTTCATTTGACATCGGTTTGGTAGAAGTGCATTAAAATTAACTATTCCGCCATCTTGGCTAGTCCGCCATATTGGATATAAAATGACGTCGTATACATTAGCGTGCATTGTCATGCAAACTAAACGTG
>DVZL01007407.1:0-10764 GCA_018236625.1 Lasaia peninsularis
CAGTTCATTATTGTCACGCAGTAAAAATATTTTCTTGGTAAAAGAAATTTGTTTACAAAAATTATCGCTTCTCGTGATGGGAAGTATAGAATCTACTAATCATCTTTCATAAAAAAAATACCTTCACGTGTATTACCCCAGAAGGATTAGGTAGAGACGTGCTAGTATATACTAGATATACTATAACACCCACGATTAGCGAAGGTACTAGGGCCTACTAATGTGATAGCAGGCAAGCCTAACGCCTCTTCGGGCATATTCCAATCCCAAACAATGTAATGCTTATTCAGAATAATCTGAAAAACATTTAAGAGAAATTGCCTGGGAATTGAACCCGGGACCAACAGTCTCAACAGGCGACACCTGTACCATTACACCACAGAAGCGATAATTAAAAAAACATAATATGCGATTTCATTTAGAAAAATAAAATGGATGACGAGGGGAACGTCAAGTGAAAAAAAGGACCTACTACCTTAGCTACCTACCTACCTTTTCGGGGATGGTTACTTTTTTTGGAAACGCATTTTTTTCGGCTTAAGCAATCTTTAGAGTTTGTATATGATATAACTAGCAACTCGCCCCGGCTTCGCACGGGTATTTAGTATATTATAGCATATTATATATATACATAAAAATTAAAAATCCTCATCTTGAATCACTCCATCCATTAAAAAAATCGCATCATAATCCGTTGCTTAGGTTTTATAGATTTAAGCACACATAGGACAGACAGAGAAAGTGACTTTGTTTTATAATATGTAGTGATATGCAAACTCTACGGATTTATTTAGTCAAATTTAAATGCGGACCAAGTCGCGGGGGAGATAGTCTTCAATAAAGAAAGCTTTCTAATAATTCTCGTAATTTATCCACCTAACGAACTAGTAAGTACTTCAAGGTGTTTGTTGTAAAACCTGCTATAAAATAGAGGGACTCTGTATACAAAATTAATGAAGAAATTCCTTAATCCTGAAAACAAAGCCGGCGCCGCTAGCAGCTGCACTGTAGGTCTTCCTTAATATCGTGTTACGCCAGGATCGGAATACACTTAACGAGTCCTTTGCCCATTAAACGCTTTAATAGGTTTGTTCTTTATCTTTGATATATAAAAACCATGTATTCACGATTAGCTTTGTCGTTATATGTTTATTACTAACTAGCTGTGCCTGCGACTTCGTCCGCATTTGTATATATTTTATACATTTCTTAAATAAAAGTATCCTAAGCCATTCCTTATTAAATTAGCTGTCTCCCAGTGAAAGTTCCGTCAAAATCGGTCAAGCCGTTTGCGACATACCTATATATTATACTTATATCAGCTAGGTTTTATTTTCAGAAAATGTCGTTTTATAGCCGTTTTCAATAACTTACTACGGTTAGTTTTGTTGCTAAGATTTTTTTTATTGAACAATAACAGTGATCCGGTTATTGATTGTTGCTAAGATATTAATAATTATTGATAAAAAACAGTGGTTGTCTGGTTACTGATCTAAGGTAGCCCTATCTCTTATCATTGATAGGTTATTGAAAACGGCCATTAATCGTGTTTTTCGTTTTATAGCCGTTTTCAATAACCTATCAACGGTTAGTTTTTTATATATATACAAGAATTTATCGTTTAAACGTATCAGATAAAGCTCTGTCAAAGTACTAAAGTTATCTAGCTTTATTCGAAATAGAAAAAGTTTCATTGTATACTTATACAACTATTGATAAAATGGTGTTACATGTGAAAATAAAATCCAAGTGCCACACAGCGTAAGAAGGTTTCCGTACCATTAATATGTACGTACATTATAAAAACTACAAAAAAATCACGTTAGTGGTATGGGAGCGTTTATATTCTATTTTTTCCGTTTTTAGTATTTGTTGTTAAAGCACCAACAGAAATACATCATCTGCGAAAATTTTAACTGTCTAGTTATTACGGTTCATGAGGTATAGCTTGGTGACAGATAGACAGATAGGCAGCGGAGAAATCTCAGTAATTGGGTTCCGCTTTGCATACTGAATCTAAAAACTGATTATCTGAAAAACATATCTTTGGATTTGTGCCAACCCCGATATCATCTGATCTATGATATCGGGGTTGGCTACCTAATCTAGGGGGTTTGACTAGATTAGGTAGCCAACCAGGTACAATCAGACAGACAACAAGACAAACATTTAAAATAATATTATGACATAATATGTACGTTGTAAACATAGCATTTAATAAAAAGTGGATATTTTAATATTACATACAGATTTTATTTATTTGTATAGATGTTAGTACACAATACCATTAATGCATCTTTTGTAATTTAGGAACGTACATAATAAAGAGATAAAAAAAATAATGATTCATAAAAAGACAAAAAGAAGTTCGCGGGTGAGAGTTTATAGCGAATAAAAAAGAAGTAAAGATAAAGTGCCGTTTAAGTTGCGAATTTCGAAATACTTCGTTATTTTTCTAATGTGCTGCCGCGAAATTTTAGAGGTATTATATATGTATTGATATTCACGCTAGGTCCCAGGTGAGGTAGGCAGAGAGTCTCGAGTGCCAACTGCCAAGTGTCACGATTCCTACTTAACCAGCTTTTTCCACATTCAATATTCTCTTCGAACAAACAGAAACACTTTAATTTCGGAGACCGTAATACCACCTATTTGAACTAGGTTGAACTATAATTGCACCAGGACCATTGATTTTGGAACTCGACTTATACCAATTGCGCACATTCATGGGCTTCCCTTCCATCCCAAAATAATAACGCATTCAAGTATCTTAATCCATATTATCTAGTGTCGTATATACACTCAGCCTAACATTATTTTTTTATGATATAGGAAGGCAAACAAGCAGAAGGATTTCCTGATGGTAAGAAATACGCGTCGCCTATAAACACAAAAGGTGGAAATGGTGCGTTGCCAACCTGAGGCTGGAATGGGGAGCCTAAAGCGTGAGTAAGTTCACCAGCTACCTTACCCTCAAAACCAGAACACGACAATGGCGAGCACTGACGCTATTGTCGCAGGATTAGGTACGGCGGTGTTATCAATCCGGGCGAGTCGTTGCATTCAAAATAATTGCGTGATTTAACATTGACCAGAGCCATCTAGTTTTTATAAAATGCATTTAAAGCGTCACTAGCACCGCCCTCAGACAATACATGAGCGATTTGGTCGTAGAATGTCAACCTAGGTCTCTTCGGGTACCTACAGGCTACAGCTACACCCATCCACATTCGCATTGTATACCTTTTTCGTCCTTGTCTTATCCTGATTCTATATCAGATTATATCGATATCGGCTACCTAGCTTAAGGAATTTGGGAGTGACTCATCTGGTCTTTGCAACGTACAAGGAAAACCAGGCCCAACCATAGATTATGTTGAATTCAAATACTAGATTCGAGTTTCCCTACAATATTTCCTTTAACATAAGGGCACTCAGAACATGTAGGTACTAAGTCATAATAAAATTCGGCAAGTGCGAGCCAGACTCGCGCAATAAAGGTTCCATATCATGAACGATAAAAATGGCAAAAAAATTACGTTTGTTGTATGGGAGCATTCTTTATTCTCTTTTTAGTATTTATTGTTAAAACAGCAACAGAAATACGACATTTGTGAACATTTCAAATGTCTAGCTATCACACTTGAGGAGATACAACCCGGCGACAGACAGACTGACAAAATTTTAGTAATTTCCGTTTTTACTCAAAACTAACCAAAAAATATCACCACCATTAAACATCAGCGATTGTTCATATTAAGATAATTAAAACAAAGTCCCAGTGGGAGATCTAAAGCACTTTCACGTATAATTAATCGTTGTACTTAGTCGTTTGCTGAGTGGGGTGCCACTCAATTATTCGCAACTTGATGCGGGATCACGACCGACTAGGCGCCAGACCAGAACCACAAATCCAATGTATAGCAAAATTTTACTCCACAATTATGCGGGATACGCGACTCAGATGGATTATATGAAATTAAGCACATTACGCTAAGTGAGCGTATAGCATCAAGAGTGTGTTATTCTGGTAGAAGATACCCCTAATGGGCACTAAACGGATCTGTGCACTTAATTATTCTCGTGTTTGTTCCATACATATCCGTCTAAATTTGTTAACTTGGTGAGCTTAAAGAAATAGCCGTTACCGAGCTTAATTAGTAAGAAAAACCTCTAAAGCTTTTAATGCATTTGAGTTTAAATGAAGCGTGATATCTCAAATTGCAGAGTGGATTTTCATGTCCTTATTTGCTAATTCAGCTTGATTTTGTTTTCTCGAAATAGCTATTCATCTATTGATATATTTATAAACTGGTTCTAACGCCTCTAAGATATTTGACTAAACAAAAATTATAGTAATATTTTGCGAACTACTGCCATATTTGCTCTCAACACGGTTTTTGCTTTGCCATGAAAGTATAATCAAGAGAACTAGATTGTACTCCACGTATTTAGAACTAGTAGAGACGCATTATACTTCTGTTTTGGCGGGAGTTTGTAAAATAATTATTTTATTTCTAGGTCTAATATTTCTTTTACCAATCTTGTTTAAACTGTAAGGAACGCTTTTAAACAAATAAATATCTTCAACAACAATTTCATTGTAATTTTTATAGATTTTATGTGAAGAATCTTCTCACTTAGGTTTTTGTTTCCAGACCAGACTATAAAAAGAGGGCATATTTTAGCTTAATGTGCTTCCACCTTCGATTGCTCATTAACTTTCAATCAGGTTGGTGAAGGATATTAAGCTATCATTATATTAAGCTATCAGCATAAAAAAGATACAAGAAATATTATCAGTTTGATAATCTCAAAGTTTTGCCGTTGAACTATCACAGTTGTTGGGTTAACATCATAAAGACGTCCGGCGGTGGTATACCAGTAAATGTTTCGTCATCGGAGACTAGACCAGCGTCTTACGGACTTACTGAACGCCTGCCAGAATATGGCCGCCACTTGAGTACCAGTCTGCTCTAATGGCTATCGGTTCTAGGAGCTGTGTCCCGTCCAGCGCCACTTCAACGAGCTTATCATCTGCGCTATGTTCACTATTTTGATTCTTTAGCGAATCTCCTCGTTTCGGACGATGTACATAGGTTAAAAAAAACTCATTGGTACTGGTATCGAGAATCGAACCTGAACTACTGGATGTCTGAAGTTCTAACCACTAAACTGAGGCTCTTTAGTAATTGATAATTGCAATAAATAAAGACGAAGCGGCGGAATTGCTAATTTTGTTTTTAACCAAAATAGGAATCACGTTTGTAACAAACTGAACCATTTATGGAGCTTATTATTCAAAGAATATTACTTACTTGGTACCTAAATGTTTGTTGTTAGAATATATCTCGAATAACAAGGGTATAAAGTTTAATTTCGTGTGTATTTGTATTCGTCTTACCCATAACATTGTGAGATTACATTGGAGTCGTTACGATGCTCGTTTAGATATGGGATATGAGGGATTGCGATCCCGGAGACATCTTGCGGGAAGGGTTTACAATACACGATTTTTATAGTTGCGATACTATTGTTATTGACGACGAAAATAATTGCATTTTCAAGTAGAAGTTTAACTGTCATGCTCGGGTACTTGTGTGAAGCTAATATTGCTACGCTCATATCCCTGAAAAGGTAAGCAGAGTGCACCCCCGATTAGCCCACAATTGGTCCTATGCATTCAGAAACATGGGCATGACTATATACTATTTATAATTAAAAGACAAATAAGAATTAGAAAGGTAAGAACACAAAAAAATAATTCCTCTAATATTCTACACCTTCGGGCTTATAAGTTGTATTTTTTAAAAATAAATTAGTATTAATAATAAAGCTAGATATTTTAATATTTAGATAATTAGCAACAATAGTTTAAATATGATTCATTAATAGTTCGATGTCTAAGTCAAATCATATTTTATTTTGGATTAAAATATATTTACAAGTAATTTAAAACTTAAATAATTTATTTAATTAAATTAGTATATTTGACTGTCATGTTCCCATCCGGAGGTTGTAGCTAGTAGACTTGTACACTAATGACGGTTTTCAATAACTTATCAACGATAAGAGATAGGGCTCTTACCTTAAATCAGTAACCAGGCAACCACTGTACTATGCAAATAGTTTAAAACCCTACGGCATCACGTTTGTTGTATGGGAGTCACCTTTAAATGTTTGTTTTATTGCTATATTTGTTATATGGAGGTCCCATTTGAGTTTTGTTTTATTTGTTCAATTTATTTGTTTAAATTGAATATATAATTAATGGTAGGGGAGGCAAAGAGGGAATTTGGATAAGTAACTAGGGCGCGATTATGATGTGGTATATACCTTGTAAAATTTAAATACCTCCATTGGCTTGTATATTCGAACACGTCGTATTAAGATGCGGTGGGTTAAATATAATAAAAGTGGGTGGTTAATAAATATATATTTAAATTATCTGACAATTTAACTGCGACGTAAAAGAGAGATCAGAAACTTTCATAAAACAAGTCATCTATGTTCAATAGCCATTATGACAAACTGATTTTTTTCCGTCATCGGCGACCCATTTATCATGTACACTATCAATATCTGAAACGCTCGTGTAGGATCAAGTGCATGTATTTTTTTAGCTGCTATACGCTCTTCGCACCGCTATAAACTAAATTTGTCACATGATGTTTTTTCCACTATCTAAAGGACAAAATCCAATAAATCGCCATGACGCTCGAGTGACTACACGGTTAGCTTACTGGGCTCCCTTACCATAAGTAGATATTGTTTGAATATTCCAAGCTATCACAGTTCATGACATACAGCCTATTGATATACAGACGGACAGAGATGCGGAGAGTTTGATAGACTTATTCGTTAATATTTTAACAAAATTTATATTAGAAAAGTTCGAAAGCTTGTTGGTATTTGTACACAAGCAATAATGTCACTGCTATGCAGAGTTTTCTTTGATCTTTATTATTTAATAAAGTTAGTTCATTTTGCCACAGTAATGAATATTAATGTTCTTGCTTAAAACATAAAATGAACTTTATCTGGCCAAAGGAAATGCGTCCCTGTTCTACTGTTACCTCAACCAAAGGGATAATTCCGCAAAGAATAGCTCGAATTTGATGATTTATTTAACAGGGTGGGACTTTGCAAAGCCTTTTTAACAGTATTAATGTATACAGCAATAGGAAAAAGTATTACTGATTTCACTTTGTTAATATTTCTTGAGGTTATCTTTGTGTGAGCTTGAAATGTTTTGGATCAATGTTATTAGAGACTTTGTTCATTATCTAATACCTTTAAATGAGCAATTCTTCTATACATATATGTATATATCAACGATATCGGTAACAGCTCCAACGATTTGCTGGAAATTTTGTGTTTACGGGGCTTCGGGGGCGATAAATCGATCTAGCTATCTAGATTGTAAAGTCAGGTTTCATATATTAATCGTGTTTTCATTGAATAAAAACCTTCTACAATAAAATTAGAATACGAAGCTAAATTTCGCTACCACTTACGAAGTTAGAATTGCTCGGTCGGGAAATCGGGCGCCTTGAAACGCGAAAACCCGGGCTCACATCTCGATCCGGTTGTGTCTTTTGTTTTTTATCTTTTTATTTTATTCATTTGTCAAATATTTGCATAGTTATAATTACTTAAATATAATTCCTACAAAACAAGGTCATCCAGGTACTTATGACTTAATATGAACACATATGGTTTTCAACATGGCTTAGATTTGTAGTAAAAATTTTATTATCTTTTTATGTTAAACTAGTTATCCCGGAGAACTTCATACTGGCCGTTCAACAGTTTTTTTTTCTTAATTTGTGTTTGTTTAGTAACTATCCTATTTCGGATGAAGACACATCTATAAACACAAATATCATAAATATTATTTTAGCCATTCTCGAGTTAAAAATTGTGTAATTAATACGACTTTGTTATTATATAAACTAAATGTAAATATGACTTTTTTATTAGGGTGAGAGGTTATTTTGTGGTGTAACGGTAGAGCTGTCGCCTGTTAAAACCGTTAGCTGCGTAAGGTCCCGGGTTCAATTGCCAGGTCGGGCAACATTTTTAAAAAAATATTTTTTAAATTATTCTGAGTAAGCATTATATTGTTCGGGATCAAAATGTGCCCGAAGTGGTAATAGGCTTGCCATCTATCACATCATGTGTCCTGGTACCTTGGCTAGTCGTGGGTGTTCTAGTATAACTACTGGACTTACGAGTCATGTATATACTAGCACACCTCTGCCTACCCCTTCAGGTATATTAGGCGTGAAGGTACTTTTTTTTACTGAATCTATTCATACGGTAATTTGAAATTATTTGTACGGTTCAAACAAACAAAAAACATAAATTTTAAAAAGTGATTTTTTTTGTAAAAGTTTTAACTTAGTGAACTGGGGGATTCCCCGCCGGACTGTGAATAGAACTGTCATTACCATCCATTGTTCGTTACAAGCTTCTATTTTACAATGTAAATTAACGCTGGAAGTTACAATTGCACATTTTGTTATGAATATCTGCATAATTATCAATTAAAATTGTAGAAACAAAGTATGTTAGTGGTTACTGCTAATAGGAACCAACCTTATGAACAGGCACTCGATCGATTGACCGTTCGATTTTTCATCATATATCTAGCGACAACAGAAATAAAAGTATTATTATATGTGAAATTTTCAACTCTCTAGCTGACAGAGTTCATGAGATACAGCCAGGTGATAGACAGACGGACAGCGTAATCTTAGTATTAGAATCCTGTTTTTACCCTTAGGGTATGGTATACTAATCAGCAACCAACCTCTATATCATAAAAATGGATCGCTAAATGTGTTGCTAAACTCAAAACTCGAGAACGACTAAACCGATTTCGCTAATGCTTTTTTTTAATATTCTTTGAAGTACGAAGATGAAAAATTTTAAAATTGCCTGAAATAGTCTAAAAACAATACTTTTCTATATTCCCATACAAAAGATTCGTAATAGTACTTAAAAGTCAATTTGAATTTTAATACTTCCATACGATTAAGTTAAGCTTTAGTAAAGGGGTTCTGGGAAGGCAAAACAATGGAGTGACGTTAGTTGGTGGCGTGTAAATATTAATACCAATTTTGTCAAAATTTAATATGAAAGTCGTTCAGAAATCAACTTAAATTTAAATGAGAAGATTTTTTTCATTATTTTGGTTTTGAATGTAATTTTCATCCCTTAAGTATGAGCGAAAAGAAGTTCGCTGAGACAGCTACTTAATTAATTTATTTTGAAATTTATAATAAACTTTTTTAAAAAACTAGCTTTTGCCCGCGAAATCCCGTAGCAATTGCGGTATCACGTTTCAAATACCAAATATCCCCATACATTTTCAGTTTCAAATTATAATTATGATTATTTGGGACTATTTATAAAAATATATATTATGGATGTAATTTCTGAACAACAAATCTTAGAACTTGGAAAATTGCGACATAGTCTGTCAACTATGTTTTATTTAACACAAAGGCAATAAATTAAATTGGACTGCACGTTCAAGAAATACAGCCAAACTTAGATTTTGTCTTTATGCTCTCTCCCACGGAACCCGCTTAAAAAGACGGCATATAAAATAGCCCGTAATATAACTCAGAACATAGGCTAGCTGTTACCTAAATTTCGTCATGATCGGTCTAGTAGTTTCGGGGGAAATAACGGTGATAGAGACTAGAGAGACAGACAAAAATTCTCGTAAGAGGCGAGCATTGGAGAGTTGATGCACAGCACTCTACCAACATGAGCATTGGCGGTAGAGTGCTGTGCATCAACTCACCTGGGTAGGGATCCACCGCCTTACCTGTTCCTGCTACCACAATGACATTGTCATGTTTTGGTCCGGACGGTAGGGTAGCCAGTAGACTTACACATAAGGTCTAACACCCCGGCCATAGGACAGCGACGCACCTGAACATCTATGGTGTCTATAGGCTACGGTTGTTTCTTATCATCAGGAGACCTATTGTAGTAATATACGATTCGTTCATAGATTTTTTTTATATGATGATCATCTAGTATCTTTGGACGCATGTTTTTTTAAGTAAATTGCTGGTCAAATAATAAAAATTCTTGGGTCTGTCATTTACGTCATAAGAATGGATTTTGTCTAAAACAATATTCAGAAATATCTGTCTAAACATCTAACTTCAAGGCATTAAAGTTAAATTCTAAAGCTAGTTTTATTAATTTAATATTATTTTTGGTTAAATTTTCGTTGATTTCAAAAAAATATAACGTTCAAAGTTATATTAAGGGAAAACTCATTAGTATTCAAAGCTGACGTTAAGACAACGACGAACTTATTTATTCGTAGGCGTAGTTAGTCTAAAGTTGGTACTGGGAATCCTATATATATAATAAAACCGTAGAAAAGTGAATTCTGTATATTGAAGTTTCTTTTTTTAAGGGATAAGACAGTGAACAGGAGTACGGGTCTCCTGATGGTAAGAGACAACCGTGGTCTATAATAGATACCATAAATGTTGTAGGTGTGCCACTGCCCTGTGGTCGGGTTGTTAGACCTTATGTGCAAGTCTACCTACTTCCTTACCCTCCGGACTGGAACACGACAATGTCATTACGGCGGCAGGAATCTTGTAAGTGCGCCGCTGCCTTTTGGTTGGGCTGTTAAACCCGAAGGTTATTACTTACTAGCGGACGCCCGCGGCTTCGCCCGCGTGGATATCGGTTACCGCTGCAAAAAGCCTACTCAAGAAAGACATG
>DVZL01007408.1:0-10763 GCA_018236625.1 Lasaia peninsularis
TTTATTACAGACTAGCTGTCCCGGCGAACTTTTTACCACCCGCACTTATGGGGTATGAAAACCAAAATAATGACAGAAAACTCACTTTAAAATTTAATTTTCATTTCGGAAATATTTTCAAATCAGATTTACGTGACAAAGTGAAGAATACTTAAGTAATTTGTTATTCGTCTTTTTGTATTTGGCCGGGTGTAACAACAGCGAATGAATTTGAGTTTGACACATACAAATGTCATCATACAGAGTAAAAATGTTGGGTGAGCAAATCCGGGATTCATTTCTCTTCATACAACATAAACCTAGAGTTAAGAAAGTGTTAATTTTACTTTGGGCTTGTAAACTCAAGAGTTATATACTCGTATTTGTCTCAAGATTTCCGTGCAAGTGGCCCGAAGTCTACATAAAGGACAATATCTTATATTTGCTGGTCAATATAGATGGTAAGGTTCCGTATCTAAAGGGATAAACGGGGCCGGGAGCGGGGGGATTAGTAAGACTCTGCTGTTCGTCTGTCTATCACCAGGCTGTATCTCATGAACAATTTGATGTAGAATGTTGAAATTTTCACAGATCATGTACTTTTGTTGCCACTATAACAATAAATACTAAAAACATAATAGGATTAATATTTAAATGTGGTTCCCACATAACAAACGTAATTTTTTGCCATTTTTACACATACTGGTACGGAACTCTACGCGCACGAGTGTGATTCGCACTTGGCTGGTTTTTTGCAGTTTCTGAACTTGAAGTAACAGTAACCGTAAAAACAAATTGATTTCCTGTTACATGTAGAATCAGATTTGTTCTCTCCATAAAATTGATTTATTTACAAAAGAAGTGATTCACTAATCATTTGTTGTGACACTAAAAGAACTGCTATCATGCCTTTTGCTCACAACGGTCGTGTTCCAGTTTGGAGAGTAACGTGATTTATTTATAATATATTTGGAATGAAACTGAATCGGTACTTACTCTGGACTTTGTCGGAAATGGTCCACTGCAAACTGTAATAGAGGATGACGGCCATCGTGCTGTGGAGTGGACTGATCTCTTCTCTCCTCTCGCATCTCTCTATCTCTGTCTCTTTCCCTCTCCCGCGGAACAGGAGACGACGTCTGCGCCCTTCTTTCCCTGATCTCCATACGATCAGTCTCATCTCTCGTTTCGCGTATCTCCCGAAGTTCCCTCGAGTCTCTCGTTTCTCTTGAATCTCTGGTCTCTCGCGAGTCTCTAGATTCTCTACTTTCTCTCGCTTCTCGTGCTTCTCTTGCGTCTCGATCCGGACGCTCTTTTGTGTTTGTGACTCCATTTGTGGTTGGTTTTTGTTGTATCTGTAACAAAAAATAACGATCATATTAAAAACATTGTAAGATTCAGAACTTTATGCGCTTGCAAGAACACTGGAGAAATTCGTATTAAGCATTTCTATAGTAAAAAAAAAGCAGTCGTTTCGCTAACGAAGGGTAGCTTTCTGTGCAAATTGTAACAGAAGCCTATAGATAACCTATCGTAGTTAGTAGTTATATAATAGTATAATATGTTCGTCGCAGGTAGTTAATTGTGGTACTGCGGGTTAAGGCTCGTTCACAATATACGAACTACAAACGATTATATGTATGGATTACGGGTCGTTGATCATTGAACTGGGAATTAGTCATGGCTGTATTAGGATTATTTATGTAGGAAAGAACTAGAAACTATTAGAAATTATTTATTTATTAGATTCTGACATTACCCGAAATAAGCTTTACGTCAGTGTTGCCAGATCCGATTTTTACAATTTCGAAATTTTTATTAACGCAAGTTAAGTGGTACCCCAATTACAGACACAAATAGCATTATTAAATAATGGCTCTACGTACACATTAAATTAAAAATAAAATAAAATTATTACATTATTTTTGGAATTAAAATATAAATCGAATAATATACATGTGATCAAACTTAATATAAATTAAATATAGGTAGGTACATGTCAAATACATTACTTATATAATTCAATTTCAATTCAATTATTTTCTATTATATTTTCAATTAGCTTATCTAAAAAACATAACGTTTAGATTTGTATCCGATATGACGACGAACTTGCCATCTGTCACATCATGGGACCTAAAATCGTCGGCTCATTGTGGTTGCACATTTACCACTATCTACTCTATCTGACTATATTATATACTAGCTGTGTTCTCGATTTGTCCGCGTTTTTTTATTTAATTATTTTATTTTTACATTTCTAACATTAAATACTATAATAAATAACAGTAGCCCAAGCCGATCTTTATAACATTAGATGTCTGCCAGTGAAAATCCCGTAAAAATCGGTCCAGCCGTTTCAGAGATTACAATTACGGGTACAAGCAGAAAGACAGATAGACTAAAATCCTAAAATATTATGTTATATGTACCTTGTAAACATACATATGTATTAAGTAAAAAGCGGTTACAGACACACCAATTTTATTTATTTGTATAGATAAATAATTAAACATGAAATAAGTATGCAAAATTGCTGATTTCATATTTAATTATTTTAATTATATTCAAAGATCTATTTTAAGGATATATGTGTTAATAAACTGTAATCCGTAATATGCACTAATTACAAAAAAAGTATAACTGTAATATAAATTATATTAATTTTTATTGCGTGTGTCTTAAAATATACTTTACGTTTGATAACACATTGATTATAATATTGCTCGAGTTTTCCGTATTTTGATAGACAAAACAGAAAAGTTATGTTGAAAAACTGCATGTAATGCAGTTCAATTGTGTGTGTTTTTTATAAGAAGCTCTAATCAATTCGGTCCAAGCCGCGAAGCAATAAAAGAGAGATTAATATTAGGGTTAAAGTCAAATCGGGAGATCTCCCATAAAATAGGGAGATTTGATACTATTCAGCGTGTTGCGTCAGGAGATTTTATAATTTGTAATTACGTTGGCATCTGGAGAATTTAGAGAACAGCGTGCGACTCAGGAAAGCGTAAAATACGTAAATAAATTAACTGGCATCATTAAACTATAGTCTATACATTATCAGATGTTCTCCTTGTTTATGGTATGATGCTTCGATTGGCTGTTGCTAGATTAAATGAGACCGATCTAAAAAACGTCCACCTTAACTGTCTACTAACTGTCTAAACGCTAAAACTTTACACAATGATTAGAATTCATTAAGTAATTATAATTTGAAAACTTCAACTAAACAGGACAATCCGACAAAATAAATGTCAATTTTTAGCAATGTCATTCTCTCTTAAACTCTTACGTATAAGTTAATATTTTTATAATTTGATTATTGGTTGCGAGATAAATAAAATAATTCAATGTTAAGAAGATTTGTGATATTTTTCTATAGCAAAAAAAGTTGCCACATCGGTGTCCCAGATAGGGTAGGCATAGGCACAACAATCAGTTCTACACTCATGACGTGACAGTTGGCAATTCAACAATCACAGGCAAGGTTGTTTTTCAGATAATATATCTATTGCATCTCAAGATATTTTGTACATAGAATTATTGGGAAGTATCTTCAACAATCACACTGGTATTATTTGTTGAAAAGAGAATAATGTAAAAGTATAAGAAAGTCTAAAAAAAAGAATATTAACTGGTTGGAATCATTGTGCTTAATAGTCATTATACTTCTATACGAAGAATAAGAATGTTTAAGTAAAAAAAATCCGATTCATTATATCCATCTAACTGATAATTTTATTTATGTTTTTCCTATTTGAATATATTCACAGACAATTCCTGTATTTGCTGAATATCCATTTCAGACAATTTTGATATTGTCGTGATACTTAATCTAGTTGTTTGTATTGATCGAAGGTGTGAGGCCATAGATTGTAGTCATGGTGAAAGCTTTATTTTTTTAGGAAGACGTTTATCTGATATCTGATGGTTAATCTGATTACGTCACGTTATAGCACTGGCGCTTCACCTACTTTCAGCAATAGAAGCAATACGCAAGTAGTTGCTTACTTCGGTTTAGTCTTGCTTGTTTGACATTTACACATACATATAGGAAGTATATAGCCCATATTATGTATTTAGGTTTCTACATAAAAAACAGTACATTTTTTTGTTAACTTTGTGTTAATGTAAGTCGGAAGCCTTAACGACGACCGCCGAGTTTCTTAGTTATATTATAAAAGTTATGAATTAAATTTTAAAAGTTAATAATGTTGCTTAAGCTTAGTTCAACAGATACAGGAAATTTGCACCATCTAATTACGAAGGCAAAAGTGTCTTCGCAACATGAACGTAACATGTTTTTGGTCCATCTATCGATTAGTAACGGATGGTTACAAAATGAAAGATTTATAAATAATGTATATAACTTTTTAGGGTTACGTACCCTGTTTACTAATATTTCGCAGTCCGTCTGTATGTCACTAGGCTGTATCTCGTGAACGGTGATGATAGCTACACAGCTGAAATTTTCACAAATGATATATATCTGTTGCCGCTATAGCAACAAATACTAAATATATGTATATAACATGATTTTTATGGCGCTCCCACATAACATGATTTTTATGGTGATTTTAAAGAATGGTACCAAACTTTTACGGATTTTTATATTAACTACTCACGACTTTATTCGTTTGGAACTAACAAACTTTCAGATTAATTTTGCATTTATTTTATCTATTAAATGCCTTAATAACACAAAATTCATAATAATGTATATAAAAACGAAATATTTATATAGGTGCTACGAGTTCAAAGAAATTTAGATAAAACAGTCAACGTTGTTGTACATCGTATTTTTAAGTGTAGAGATTTCGTGTGGCCAACCCATATATATGAATGGCTTAGACAGCGTTTTAAACTTACGGGTTCTTTTAATAAAACATAGATAATAATATTTAGTCCAACCCCTTCAGGTTTTCATGCAATTTTTTTTTAGAAAAAAACATATTTACATGTTTTAATGATAGTTTTAACACTTTTAACACATGCCGTTTTAAAATTCCTCACTGATTTTTTAAACA
Organism: Lasaia peninsularis; assembly: GCA_018236625.1. Taxonomy (NCBI): domain Eukaryota; kingdom Metazoa; phylum Arthropoda; class Insecta; order Lepidoptera; family Riodinidae; genus Lasaia; species Lasaia peninsularis. Next base: position 5,010 of record DVZL01007408.1, read on the forward strand.
AAAATGTAACTTGGATTCTATTCGGTGAACTCTTATTTCAAATTAAGAATTATTTTTTAACGGTAATTTTATTGACAATACAAATACCGGTCAATCTTGAATCGCTTTTCGTTAAAAAAAGCACCAGCCAGTTTTAATTTTCAATACTAGTTTCAAGTACAATCCTGTTTATTTCAGATTAAAGAAAGAAATTTATTTCATAAATACATATACCTACCTATTTAAGTTTTTTTTACAGCGTCACCTTACTATATATGATATCTAAGTTTGTCACAATATCAGTCTATAGAGTGTCATGTGACTTACTATTTTTAATATGTAAAAATATGAGCAGTTCTTCAAAACTATAACCAAATATAGGCCAGTCATTTTTGCTTTAAATCATCATGACAGTTATATTTAGCATTTCAACTGAAGCGAGGTAACCTTGGTAACATTTTTAATAGTATCTGTACTTTCAGAGTAGGTATTAAGTTTACTGAATTGTTTTACGAGGGCATAATCCTATGTCAAAATAATACAAATGTCTTTATTATAGATAAAAAAAGAAAGAAATTAATTATTCTTGTCATACCTTCCTTCTTAAAGTTTTCCTACTCAGAGTTCTAATAACACCATATATATTTTCCATTTTGACATACACTGAGGCACTATCACAATTCCTTTGCCATTTACTTTTGGTTAATCAAAAAAAATGGCGAAAACTGGAGCGCGCGGTTTTCGAGTTGCATTCTCGGTACACGGCACCGGTATGCGCTTGTTCGCTGCACATCGCATGCGTTTTTCTAAATTCATAAATATTTATACATTCGCCCGCTCCGATAAATCTTTAATATTTAGTATTTACTTCGATTGTTACCATACCGTTATAATCAAAGCGCACGAAATAAGATACTTGCAAGTTCCTACAACTAAAGTACCTTTCTTATAATCGTACTCCTCTGTCCGTCTGTCTGTCACTTAGTTGTTCAGCTAGACAGTTGAAATTATCACGGATGATGTATTTCTGTTGCCGCAATTACAACAAATACTAAAAACAGAATAAGATAAATAATACAACTATCTTTCTTAAAGATAAAGTCTCTTAAGTAATTAGTAGAAGATCTGAACCTAAGCCGATCTTCACCGAGCTGATAATAGAATAAAACTTATTTTACAATAAATTTAGTATATTAGAGTAGAGAATATATCAAAAATGGGTTGCCAAAAATAACCCTTCGGATCTTAGATCAAATTTTCAAATGATTTTTGAAGAAATGATGTATTTCTGTTGCCATAATTACAACAAATACTATAAATCGAATAAGATAAATATTTAAAGTGGGTTCCTATGCAAGAAACATGATTTTTTGTGTTTCATCGTGCGCGACTCTCGCATTTGAATGGTTTTTTAATGGTGTCCAATTGATCGTTTCCTATCCGGTGGTAAATTTATATTAATACTGATGCACACAAGTACCTAGGCATGATCCAGGAAGTTAAAGAATTCTGAATCTGAAATGGGACTATACCTCCCTCGTCTAACTGGACTACATTTGAAAGAAATTTACATACATATCTTCACCTATGTCACTTGTGGAATAGGTAGAGCATATTGAGTACCACGAATGTCACGATTATAATCGATTTAATTATAAATATAAAAATAATCGATTTAATTTAAAATAACTAGATTTTCTAGGAAAAAGATACCACCTATCGATATTAAGGACGCAAACGTTGCGTTAAAAACTTGATAGTTAAATATTTAGCTGTACGATAGCTATAGTAACACTCGCCACTCGAAAGTCTCTGCCTACTACGCAATGGACCTGGCGTGAAGATGTGTATAATGTTTGCTTTACCATCTATTTTAAATCCATATTCTGATTAGAACGAATAAAGCAATATCACTGTGACATTTAAAATATGACATTTAGACGGATGATCATGCAGAATGTATTCTAAAAGTGACATTCTAAAATTTAAATCTTAGTGATGGGCAATGAATGACAGTTATTTGTCAGCTATTACCTGAAGAAATAAATTGTTTGTTTTATATATTATTTAGACTTTGTCCAGAAGGGGGGAATTCGCTGCGATTTTCTCGCACGTATCATACGCGACAGTTGCGTCCGGAAGGAACGTCCAACCGCGAGCTTTGGGAACGAATTGTAATCAGTAATAAAAAAGGAGTTGAACAAAATAGTTGCGCTGTGATTAGTTTACCGTCATTGGAATAGGACCGTGACGCACATACATCACCTATAGTGTCTATAGGCCACGGATGTTACCATCAGGAGAGCCGTGTGATTGTTCACTGTCTTATGCCACAAAAAAAAGTTTAATTTGCAAGTCTATCAGTAACTAACCTCCAAGTGGACCACAAAAATATCACATACTTATGGTGGCCGAAATAAGCAGTCAGTTTCAAATAATAGAATACATTATTTTGCTTTAAAAATTTACATAGCGTACGCTCGCAAATTTGTTTATTAGCAGTATTACATATTGTGATAAAATATATCACCGGGGTGTTAAAAATAGTATAGCCATGACATTTGCTAATTATTATTATTATTTTAGTTGAAGATGCATTTATTTTACATTTTTTTAGTAATTTTATTGTTTATTATCTTTATCTGAAAAACATGACATCGTCAGTCATTAGATTCGTGCCCAATATGGCGTCGGACATGATATCATCAATCACATAATGGGGACTAATATTGTCGCGTTATTCTGGGTGTATGAATATGTACATACTGATACCTCTGCCTACCCCTTCCGAAATGACCATGACAATAATAAATATATATATATTAATATTTTACTATAAATGACAGTAGCTGTTAAACTTTGGGGGCTGAATTTCGAAAAGTCCTACATCAACGGATGCCCAAGTCATAAGAGAAATACGTATGCGAAACTTTAAAACTTTAAAGAGACGACAAAATGATAAACTTATTATGATAAAAACGTGAGCGATACATTAGTCACTTTTGCTTTATATATATAGATTTTAATGTGTGTCGGTTCTCACAATTAAACGTGACCAATCGTGTAGTCTGTACTGTTTGTTATGTCCTTAAATAGGACATAAGCAATTTACTCATCGAATAAATACTCAACATATGCTCGTGGGAGAGTTAAATACTCTGTAACATCTAATATATTTTTTTAAATGTAATTTGTAAAATAAAACAAAGACAATTTTATGAGGGGATTCAAATTATCAAAAATCAAAAATCGTATAAGAGGCCAAGAGGCCGAGTGTTATATGATTATTGTTCTAGATCGAGTATTATATATGAAAAAGTTTTTTTGTGCTTCTTTATATTTAACAATTTTTTATCATGGCAACCCATAATCTTGAACCTTTAAGCTTTAACTGATTGTGAGTTTTTTAACTTTTACCTAAGTTTTCAGCGACACTTTTCAACAAAAGAATATCGGAATACGTTACATTGACGTTTCGAATTCAAAATAATTTTAATACCAATATTTAACTAGACTATCGACTAGTACATTTGACAATAAAATTATATGGACAAATAAATAAATTGTAAATACTAATGTAGTTCATATGTTGCCATTTTTAATCGATCCTTTACCCCTAAAATAGTGAATCTATTTCTATTTATGTATATAGAGTACCCCTATCTATATAGGGGTAAAACAATTACCAAGTTCGAAATTTAAAAAGAATCATGTTATTCATGACCATAGTTTTACATAGTTGTTTTATTTTTGAAAATACCTCCTTTGAAGTCGAGCGTAGTGTTAGTAGTAGTTGGCAGGTTCTGAGTTCGATTCTCGGGTAAAGCAACGTCTTCTTATGAGAATATTTAGTGTATTTAAAAAAACAGCATTTCCTGGGGCTACATTTGTGCCCGATATAGCCAAGGACTTGCCACCTTTACCTTTTCACATTACGGGCTTTAATACCGTCGGCTAATTGTGGGTGCAAATGCACCTCTGCCCACTCCTTAAGGGATGTGGGCGCGACGAAATTTATATGGGAAAGGTCTCGCTACCATGTTAGAGTTCCAGTGATTAATTCCATCATATTCGTGAATACTTACTTTCACAACCCATTAAATATGACGTAATGTCTCCATACTGTCCTTTCATTAGCGATAATAATAACTTCACATGCATGGATGCATAAAGGGTCATTATGTTTAAAAGAAAGTATAGAACTTAGGAAGAAATTATAGAGGTATTGTAGGTAGAACAGGAAAACCGTTTTTCGGTTAAAAAAAGAGAGAAGATTTTGGGTACCTTCTCTATCTCATTTTTCTTGCGTCGTACAGCAAGCTTATTTCTATCTTTAACCGTCCGACGTATCCTTCGCAAGCAGCTGTATGTCTTCTCTACTTTATGTATAACTAGCGACCCGCCCCGGCTTCGCACGGGTATATTATACTCGTAGATGTTATATACATAAAAACCTTGCTCTTGAATTATTCTCTCTTTTTAAGGAAACCGCATCAAAATCCGTTGCGTAATTTGAAAGATTTAAGCATACATAGGGACAGAGAAAGCTACTTTGTTTTATAGTACGTAGTGATAATCTTATGGCGTGTGTATAAGTCTTTATTGTCCACTGATATTCAACAAATACCAACAAATTTGTTGAAAATACTGATATTGTCAACAAATACCATGATTGAGGGCGTCATACCCTCAATCATGGTATTTGTTGATGCTATGGTGGCAGGAATAAGTATAGCAGTGGGGCCAATACAGGCAGGACTCTACCACCCAGTTATGACCAGAATCAGTGGAAGAAAACCATAACTTGTACTACATTACCACCAGAAAGTGATGGAGTTTCCACATTCCTTCGTCGATTAAATAATTAATTTAAAAAAAGTAACGTCATATCCATAACTCCAAAAGGGTAGGCAGAGGTACATATGCACTAACGATTAGCCGACGATGTTAAGTTCCATAATATGACAGGTGGCAAGTCAGTTGCTAAATCAGGAACCGTTGTCCAATTTTTCAGATAAATTGGAAAAACTAGTTGCCCTACCCGGGAATCAAACCCACCTCGTGTATTAAAGTCGGACACGGACTCCACTCGACCACAGAGGCAATCAAATATTATAAATGCGAAAGTGTGTATGTTTGTTTGTCACTCCTTCACGCAAAAACTACCGGGCGGATTTGGATGAAGCTTTAGGTACAGTAAGATAGTTTATACATCAGAATAACATATATAGGCTACTTTTTAACCGACATTAAAAAGGTATGTTTTTACGCAATAAGCATTATAAGTAGGAAAAAAAATTTAATTTCATAATAAACGCGGGCGAAGTCGCGGGCGGATAGCTAGTAATGAATAAGTGTGAATTCACACAAAACCACAATACATGAAATCCAGAGGTGGTTAACCCGGGAATCGGACACAAGACTTTTAACTGTCACGTTACTTCCGGTTGCTACAACACCATATTTGAATACCACTCCTCACGAAATGACTACGTTTAGTTTTTACTATCTACTGCCAATGGCTTTGCCTGAGCTTCTTCCATTTTTTTAGCTTGGATCGATATAAAAATGCATTGTGATTTTGCGATTGGATGACAGAAAAACGCACAGACACACGAGAAATGTGTTAGTTACACCATTAATAACCCAAGAACGTCTGGATCTCTTTTAAGATTTTTGTGTTTTTGTTTTAGGCAAGAATAAATAATAGTTTAAAAAAACTATAAAACACGCTTTTATTGCTTGTACAACTAAAAACTAGAAAATAAATCTAAG
>DVZL01007409.1:0-10763 GCA_018236625.1 Lasaia peninsularis
GGCATACATGGGCCTTTCAAATAAAAAAATAAATTTGTCTATAGCTCACACACAGCCTGTTTTATTCCATTTCAAAATCTATCACCATTAGACCATCATAACTCGAAATACTTTTTTAATATATCAGTAACTAAATCACGAGAGACGAAACAGATATCAGTTTGTATAACAGCGGAAAACTGACTTATGCATAAGCTTATAACTTGTTAGAAAAAATATAAAAGTTCTCGACACTTCATAATAGAACTTTCCCAAGCCAATGTGTATTTGATTTCAAAGCTACCAAAGCCAGAGCATATGTTAATATAGAACACATAAGTACTTAAGTTATACCTTGAGCCTTCGAAAAATATCTTGTAGTATGAAACTCTTCTAAAAGTAAGTTTACAGACCCTGTCGGATTTTAGAACATGTTACGCATTTAAAAGATGTCACTCTTTTAGTATTCTATCACCTGGTTACAATATGAGATTACAAAACCTGCGTAAAAATACGAAATGTTTATTCAAAACTGACTAATATTCTGACTGGCACCTAGGGGTTTTAGGGAGTAAAAAAGTGATCTAGTTAGGATTTCTAAAGACATAAGATATCTGTCTGACACAGACAGACAGACAGACGGACAGCGAAGTCTTAGTAATACGGTCCTGTTTTTACTCTTTGAGTTACTTACTTCCCTGTGACGCTAGTATCATTTTTTTCATTGTCGAAAGGCTTTAATAAATAAAAGGATAAAAAAATTAAACGTAGATTATATATTAACGTAGTTTATCACGTTTTTATTTTGTACGAGTTTATTTGAGTAAGTTTAAAACAACTGCCTATATTCACGTAGAACAAATATGAAAGAAAGACAAGCCCCATAAGTTTCCTTGGCCGGGTCTTCTCATCGGTCGCTTTCCGATCCGATGGTAAATTTTAGTATTTTAATTTAAGATTTTTATATTCTATTCTCACTCAAACAAGACCCAACTTCACATTTTCAGTTTTAAGCTAGCCGCCCGTTTTCACTTTTTACAGCATCATCAGGGCCAAAACTCAAGTACATGTGTTTTTATCGTATACCTACAATACAAATAAATAAAATTGAAGTGTCTGTAAAATTAATATAACCGCTTTTTACTGAATGCATAAGTAGGCAACTACCATAATATTTCTTTCGAATTTTCATCTGTTTGTTTGTTCCGGTTAATCTCGGAAATCACTGGACTGATTTGACGGGACTTCCATAGATAGCTGATGTTATAAGAAGTAACTTAATCTCTATTTATTAAATTGAATTTAACACACAGCTGATTAAAAAGTTTCACTAAGAGCCTAAGATGAAAAATATAAACCCAACTCCAGCAATATATGCTCCAAGCCAGCGTGGATATGAGAACCCTATCTCGCTATTACAGCACACGATTCAATTGAAGCCTCCATTTTCCATGGTTCCAGTGCTATTTGAGTAAGCCCAAAGTAAAACATGGCTACATTCATGCGGCTGGCCGCTTTCCAAGCTGCGACGTTGTCTCTGACACGACGATTACTCTTGTATTTATGAACTAGATGTTGTACCGGATTTTGTCCATATTTTTCAAACATTGCCCCAGTTCTCGGTCCGGAATCCTTTTGAGAATCGTCCAACTGAACCCTTTTGATAGTTCGGAAAAGTGTATGGAATTGTTTTGTTCACTAACTCGCCCAGTTTAATATTAAAATAAACATAATTACGCCCATGTACCTAAAAGTGGTAATAGTGGTAGAGTGCTGTGCAGCAAATTGTCCGGGTAGGGATCCACCACCTTGCCTATTACTGACATTGTCGTGTCCAGTCCGGAGGGTAAGGTAGTCGATAGACTTGCACATACGTTATAAGAACTGCACCACAGACAATGAAGCACCTACAACATCTGTGGTGTCTATAGTCCACAGTTGTTTTTACCATCAATAGACCCGCGTGCTTGTTCTCTGTCTTGTCTTATAAAAAAGTTAGGCAGAGGTAATGTATCTCCACCCATGATTAGCCAACAATGTGACAGGTTTCTTATTTAAGTTAGAAAAACTCATTGGTAGATGGCGAGGTCCGATCTTGATCTACTGAAATGAAAGTCCGAAGATCACACAAGGCTCTCTACTTAGGAAGGTATTTCCAAACCGTTATAACTTAAGCGTCTATAAGAGAGACTGAATATTTCAGCTTAGTGTGCTTCCTCCTTCGACCCCTTCTTAACTTTTCATGAGGCGAGTTTAGGGTCATTATACTAAGCTATTAATTATAAAAAATGTAACAAACAAATTTTATTTTATATAGATTCTCTAGTATACTCTAGATTTGGCAATTTGCTAAAAACTATTTTACAATTTAACACTTTCTACCAAACTACAAAAATAGCAAAAAATTACGTTCAAAATAAATATCAAGTAACATCAGTTATTACCTAACACAATACATTTCAAAGTAACAAACATGAATATGATGAAACCTCTGTTCATATAAATAGCACAATATTATAAAGATATTTAGTCTGCAATTTATCTAAATTAACCGAATCTACTGAAAATATATTAAAGACCAACATTTAACGTCCAAGTTATTACACGTGTTATAAATTAATTCCTTTTAATATAACAAATAGCAGTTCGTCCGATGCTCGAATGAAAACCGCGACTTTCATTAAATATTTGTATCTATATTAGTATGGAAACTAAGTTGTTCCCGACAATCAATAAATTTATCGACATCTCCTTAACTTTTCCCGAAAAACCAATACACGTCGCTCTGAATTGTACATGATACATGGTCCTCGGTTTGGGAATATCGTTTAGTGTTTCCTCCTTTAATGTTTATATTATTATATTGTTGTTATAGCGGTAACATAAATACATCATCTGTGTCAATTCCAACAATCTAGAAATCGCGGTTCATAAGATACAGCGTAGAGACAGACAGACGAACAGTGAAGTCTTAGTAATACGATACCCTGATAAAAAAAAAACTCATCTAGTAAAAAGGACTAACTATGCTAGGAGTAAGCCTAATCATTGTAGCTGTAGATATTTATATGCATGTGTGATCTACATCAGAAGGATTGCAGTATACTTAGTGGATTAAATATTTGGAGATAAATAACGAGCACTCATCAATAAGATTATTGCGACTGTTAGTAGGCGGGCACAGCCGCCTGTAGGTTGCATAATACAAATATTATATAATATGTATGTGTGCATAGTTTGTATGCACCTACAGTAGCCTATAAAAACCAAATTCATGCGATATTTATCAGTAAAAATCAAAACCCAAAACACAAAATGGCGGTCAAATACGCACGCCCAAGTAAATAAATTTTTAAATATAAATCAAAAGCAATAATTTACTAAAAACCAAACCTTATAAAAATACGTATAATTCCATCGCTTATTATATCTTAGAACTTGGAACCATTTCAAGATTTCCCGTCTTTAAGGAATTCTTTATTTTCAATAGAATCGAGAACCTTCGATTCCCGTCCAGAAGGCTATCTAGAATGTTCTCACAAACAATCTATTACGGAATGGTTAAGTACCACTGAGAAACAGCACGCTCAACAATGGAGATGGCATTTGGTGAACAACATTCGTAGATATTGGCTTGTAGAGTTCCGTGGCTGACATTTTAAACTAGATATTACTTATTCTAAGAAAATAAAAGTTTATTCTTTTTGTTCAGAAATAAGTCGGCGACCATTCCAGCTGCAAAAAATAAAAACTATTTATTTAATGATCACCCATTTTATTAAACTAATTTACCCATTTACTTTGCATGGGTACATTATGCATGTCATATAAATGTTTCTCTTGAATCAATCTATCTATTAAAATATACCGCATTCAAGTTTGTAGGGTAGGTTTAAAAATCTATGCTAACGTAGGGACAGACAAGAACTTGCCATCTATTATAACATAGAACTTAATTGTGCATTATATACCTCTGTCTACCCTATTGGCGATATCTGCGTGACAGTACATTTATCCCATATACAAATAAGTGCATTAATGAATTATAAATCTTTTTATATAAAGCTTTGACCGCAGTGACTAAAGTCTTTCAGCGTCTGGAGCAAATTATGAATATAATAGTATACTGGAAAAATAAGCAAAACACTTCGTACCACTTCAGAAAGTACTACTTATTCAGCTTTCAAGATGCGATAAAAATCATTTAGTTGCAATAATTATATCCTACGGAACTATTATTAGCGCACTTAGTTCACGCTCATCTATATAAGGACGTAAGTGGACAATCATTTCTAAAGCTTTTAGTACATATGCGTTCAAAAGTGCTTTAATTGCAAAAAAAAGTTCAAAGTTACTTGATGACAAAAAACTACAAAAATCAAATCAGTTATAATTTAATCACGTTTAAGTGTGTATTCATCTCCGAAACCTTCTTCACTTTCCAATAAGTGAGTAAATGACGATTATACTTAGCTTACTATGTAAAAAAATATATGTATATTATGCTGTTATTTTTTTATGTAATAATCATAAATCTATATATGTATAAAAGTGAAAAACTTCGTATCACCGAAATTTTAATTGAGATTTAGATGTAAATAAAATTATTATTCCCGTATTTATCCAGCTCCCGAGTATAAAATAAACCATCATCCTCCCTCCCTATCAGGCAGCTCATCAGAGGTGAGCATAGGTCATTACGCCTATTAGCGGTATATTTATTTATTAGTGGTAGAGTACTATACAGCAACTCTCCCTGATAGGGATCTACCACCTTACCTATTCCTACTGCCATAATAAAATTGAACAATAGGGTAGCCAGTATAGGTGGCTCAAGACTAACAATATCAGCCATAGGACAGCGACGCGTCCACAAAATCTATGGTGTCTATCCACTGTTATCTCTGACCATTATGAGATCTGTGTGCTTTTTAGCTATCTTATCTTTTAAAAAAAGGTTGTAATATCTTCAATTGACTAATTGAAAGTAAATAAAAACAGTGAAAAAAAGCTTCAATATATTGTACATTTCTACAAACAACCTACACGTTTTTTAATATTTCCATTTAAACCTAAAAATTTTAAACGTACGAAATTGTAGAAAAATATCAAGCGCTGTTTTCAAATCTCGCAAAAATAACTGAAGCGGGAGTGCGGCAAAAACAACAAGATACTATCCACGAGTTCTTTATTTTTAATGTCAATAAAACCGCAGCACAGCGAAATCTCTAAAACGTACGTGATTTTGTACTATTCTTCAGGACTGTACAGTACACTCATCTCGACAACTCGAAACGCAGTTCCCGCTGTAGAGACTAGGAGTGCAGCTTGAACTTGTATTACACCTAATGAATGTGATTATACTGAATTCATTTTATCTATTTTTTATATAATTAAAATTTAAATAAATGTTCTTTCAAAGGCCGGGTTTTTCTCAAGTTTTAAAAGTCTGTCTGGATATGATTATAATGATAAACTAGAATATGCTAAAGACACAATATATGGATTAAATTTGTGCCCAATATGGCGATGGACTTACCATCTGTAATATTCTGGGACCTGAAATCGTGGGTGCACAGGTATACCTTTGCTTATCCTTTCAGCTATAGGACTTGACGATATTTATACCCTACCTATTATTATCTATTATTTGCGATAAGTCGTCGTTAGGAGCTTTTTTCTATTTTTTTTTAATTATGGCTTAAGACAGTGAACAAGTGCACGTGTCTACAGTTGTTAGTAAGCGACAATCGCGGCCTATAGACGCCATAGATGTTGTAGGTGCTTCACTGTCCTGTGGTCGAGCTATTAGACTATATGTGCAAGTCTATCGACTACCGTACCCTCCGGTCCGAAACATAAATAGGTAAGGCGGTGGATCCATACCCAGGCGAGTTGCTGCACAACACTCTACCAACAGTGGTCATGTTGGTAGTAACATTTAACCTATGCTCGCCACGAGCTGCCTGGTAGGAAGGTCTTTTCTGTGAGAGTGTAATCTGAGATATTAACTTTAGTGTCATGGTAGTTTTAAAACATAATATGGCACTGTTCTTCAGAACTGTACTCGGCACACTCTCCTTGACAACTTGAAATGCAGGTCCAGCTGTAAAGCGCTTTCTAGCGCTGCAGCTTGAATCTTGTATTACACCTAATGAATGACCATTACCATCCCTTTATTTATTTCTCGTTTCGTCATAATTAACTTTAACTACTGGTAACGTTTTTTTTATTTAAATAAAGTATACAAAAATAAAATAAGTGGAATAAGGATATTTTTTTATTTTCTTAATTTTACAGGGGTGAATCTGAAGTCATTTTTTTAAATCTCGACTTTTTGTTGTGGTATTTTGTTTTTTTTTAGAGTTCCATAGACATTAGTATTTGTTGTATTTCATAAACCGTGATACCTAGAAATTCTCACAGACGATGCATTTCTGTTGCCGCCATAACAATAAACACTAAAAACAGAATTTAACTATTCAGAAAAAAGAAAAATTAAAGAACTATTAAAACTATTAAGCTATATATAATAATTGAATAAGTATTTTTGTTATAATTGGAGTGGTAGTATGCTGTACTTGCATTAATGTCGAAAACTATTTCATATTAGGAATATTTACAGCAATGACATATTCACACACACACACACATACACCTGTACTGTATACTCACTGCACACATAACCTAATATTAGAAGTTTATTATTACATTTATATTTCTTATTACATACATGACTACCATTTATCTTATACGTCCTGTGCTTAGGTTTTCCAGTCTATCGAAGGAAGAGCGTTGGTGACTTGTAACTCTGTTGTTTTAAATACGTACTTCAAGCACAATACAGACTCGCACAATGTTAATGTTTATAATTATTACTAGATACCTATGTAATATTGTATAAACTTTGTGTCTAGTGAATCATAATTATTATTATTTCTTCAAAGGGCACGAGTTAATTAACCAAATAAAGCTGACCAAATATTACCGAGAAACAGCTTTCCACCATACATGAAATATTTTATAGTTTTCCACAGCTAATTAATAATTTCACTGAAAACTGTTTAATTGGAGACTATTAATAGTTATATCATCAGGTAGACTCATTACTGATTCGGTTAATATACAAGTATACTAGCTAGTTTCTGCGACTTTGCCCCTGTATTAGCTACAAGTACAAATCCTCCAAACATCTAATCCAAGCTGCAAGGCCTAATTTATTTCTAGACTACAATTCATAAGATCGGTTTAACCAATCACGAGATTAAGTACATAAATATATACACTCCAGGTCCCTCGCGGGGTAGGCAGATAATGTCGAGTGCCAGTTGATGATTTTGACATCCTTCCTATCTTCCTCCACATTGATTAGAAACAGCAGAGAGAGTGGGATTGAAAGAAAGTGTCGGTGTAAAAATATGAAAATGCGTGCTCCGATGCTTCGGTCATATACAAAGAATGAAAGATTGACGAAACAGATATACAATGCGAATGTGGATGTCTTTAGGTACCTGGGGAGACCAAAGTTGATTTTCCAAGACCAAATAGTTTGCGTGTTATCCGAGGGTGGTGTCAAGAGTCCCCGAAACAGGCATGTTTGTATGAAGAGAGCTTAATCAGTTTCATGATTATTACAAGGAACATATGCCCTTGATGGTCGAAATCTTTGACCATCAATAAGTTTAGATTTTAGTTGGTGGACAATCAATGGTAGCTGCCATTATCATCCAACACCGATTCCAGATTCCTTCAAGGGCTAATAATATCCTATACAACAAAAAAAACATTGGACTTGACCATATTTTGTTTGCCTTTGTATGTATAAAAATGTTCTTGTATTTACTTAGACTACACCACAACCTAACCAACTTAAAAAAGGGGAAGGTTTCAGTTGTACGATTACGATTGTACGATTTTTTTTATTATTTTGACATTCCACGACTAAATAGCTCGAGTATAATCCGAGAGTCAATTTATCAAAAGTCTCCGAAACCGGCGTATGTGTATGAAGAGAATAATGAACGTCCTTCCCCCACGTTAGGCAAGTGTGCAGGGATCGTGACATTGGCCCTCAGTGCTCTCTGTCTACCGCGCAAGGGGCCTGGCGTGAAGATATGTATGTATGTTGTTACTCCGCCAATCCCAAATGGATTACGATATTTTTTTTGTATCATTCCGTATCGAGAGGGTAAAACTAAACCCTTTTACTAACATTCCGTATGTCTTTCCATCTGTCTGTCTTTCCATCTGTCTGTCCGCCACCAGGCTGTATCTCATAAACCGTGATAGCTAGACAGTTGAAATTTTCAGAGATTACGTATTTTTGTTGTGGCTAAAATAAGAAATAGTCTTCTCTCCTTGCTACTCACTAAGGCTCCCAAAAACAAACGTGGTTTTTCACAGCTTGACACAAATAATGGATACGGAACCCGCCACTCGCACTTAACAAGTTTAACGTATATGTTTGTTACTCTGCCAATGACAATTTGTTTTTTTTTTGTTAGAAAGACGATCTCCGTAGGTGGTCCTATAAACACTATTATAATCGTTTCCACGCTTTTGGGAATGTCACCAAAAAAAACAAATATATTTATTTTCTTACGAAATGACAATGAGATGTGGAAGTAGTTTTTTTCAGTCTGGCTGTTACCATTTTCTACATAAACGGTAAAAATCTCATTTATTTTAGGGGAATACCCTTTAAATATTTATTTTATTCTGTTTTTAGTATTTGTTGTTGTTGTTGCAGTTTGTTGACAGACAGACGGACAGACCGGCTGATAGCGGAGTCTTAATAATAGGGTTCTGTTTTTCACCTTTGAGTAAGGAAACCTAAAAAATGTAAAAGAAAAAATACAAAAAATAATGAAAAAATTATAATTAAATTTAAATAATTTAGCCATCAAAAGTCTCGGATTGAATTACGAGATTTATCGAAATGAAATTAGTAATTTGAAACGTTGATCATGAGATTTGGAAAAAATACACGTATCATAGGTTTTCTTTTCTACAAAAAATGTTTTGGGCAACCAGTTGCGTTAGACAAGGGTTTATTGTATGAGTATGTACAGACACGAAAAAAATGCACCATGATTTTATTAAAAAAATGAATAATGATAGAGATTTGACCAACGTTGGTTGAGGGGTTAGCTTATTCGACAAACGCCACTAACCAACCTGGAGTCTTGTGCTCGGGTTCGATTTAAGACGGGGACTTACTTTTATGTGATGAACATATATATCTGTATATCCGGGTCTGGGTGCTTTTTTACTCAACTACTGCAAAGTAAAATGAGGTTTATGATTTTGACCGTTATGTATTTATATGTGTATGTATGTTATCATATGACAATTCAGTTGTCGATGAATGCGGCATAATCTTCCGCTTGTTATAGACTATAGATAGACATATATAAATTGAATGTGGCGCCCTCTATAAGATATAAAATCAGGACCTAAAAAATCTATATATATGGTTGGATATAAAATGAAAGAGCTTAATTAGTAGATCTCAAATATAATATATTATTAGCTGTTGCTCTCAGATTTGCTTGAATCCACTCGATAATTAGGATTTAATTAAAATTAAAAAATATAAACATAAAATATACATTTCTAAAGACGGTGTTTCTGGAACTAAACAGTAAGCAGAGTGACAGATTGATGAACCTTCGCATAATACGTGCTGTCCCCAAAATTGCTGACTTCTGAATTATTATAATATTATACTATCTGTGCCCGGCGTGCGTTGTTACGCCAACAACGCCAGCGCCACCTAGTGGCGAGTAATATCAATGAGCATATCATACAAACCTTTTCCATGGAAAAATACAATACATATACCATGTAACAATGAGTTTTTCTAACTTAAGTACATTTTCTGAGTGCTCTTACGGTGCACGTAAGATATCGTATGGAAAACGGGATTTGTGCCTGATATGGTAACGAAATTAATATCGTCGGGCAATCTTGGGTGCATATTATGTACCTTTGCCTACCTTTTTAGGATATGGTCGTGAAGATATTTATTTACGTTTTTTTTTTATTAATTGAATTTGAGTAAATATTTTATCCAAAATAAACACCGAATTGAAAATAATAAGTAGAAACTAATTCGTCTGACTAAAAAATATATATTACTTGATGTGTCAGACCATTTATACTACTTCTTGGTATTGAAAGAAACCCACTCACTTTTTAAACTTATATTTATCCACTTACTGGTTATAATTTAAATTTTAAACTGAAACCGTATCTAAACGAATTAAAATTAGAGGGGTATAAAAAAGTATCAAATCTAAATATAATTAAAGAAAGAAAATGCTTGGGATTGATTGCTTCTCTTTCAATCTCTTTTTGTTGTGGGATGTAAAATGTATGTATTTAGAAATTAAGAAAGAAGTCTAGCCTAATCTGTCCTGATCATTTTTCTAAATTATTTTCAACGAATAGATATAGAAGTTGCACTTATTTAGCCCTAGTATTAATTTAATTCACGAAAAATTTTATAACTATTTTTGATTTTTAAAATATTCTTCCTTCTCTTCTCTAGTGAATTCCTACGATTATTTTATGATTTTTTATTCATATTTAGTAGATATGAAAATTTGTCGTAAACTATATTCAATTCTGCTAAATATGCATATTATGGGACCACAAAAAATTAGATATGTAAATATTTTTTTAACTTTTTTTTTCGGATAAGATAGCGAACAGGCACACGGGTCTCCTGATGGTAAGAGACAACCGTGGCCTATAGACACCATAGATGTTGTAGGTGCGCC